>JAPYYV010004736.1:0-16268 GCA_030522625.1 Copidosoma aretas
AAACACTTATAACCTTTACGCCTCTCACAACCAAACAAAAATGCTATACACTTAAAACTTGGTACAGATGTTCGGGAAGAGTGTACCAACATAACAAAATCAAAAAATCGATAAACGAAAGTACGTTGCCCGCGAAATTTGAAAAGTCACCTTACTTTTTGAACACACCTCGTATATAAGAAGTTTCATGTAGTTGATTGTACTCGTTCACATTTACAGTCAAATTCACTAATGAATAAAGAGACCATCCCAAATCTTGTTCTTAAAACTATTTAAGGTCTTGCTTGATTATTTGCTTTTACAAGTGTTAAACTATCCAAACAAATCCGTTGTCTGATGGATAAGTTCATTTCGAACGTTTAAGTATATAGTTATTTGAACTTTTTTCATAATTTCTTTCTTTACTAAAGATAGCTGTAAGTATCGCGTTGACATTTATGGCATCCTGATTTAGAAAAGCTTTCTTTATCTGCTTTCTGAAAACAAAGCCAGTGTTGGAGAGAAAGGCTTCTATATCTTAATTAGCTAAGTTTGTAATTGCAACTGTCTTGATCCCACCACACCTAAATGCTAGCTGTATATTGCTCCAAGTTACTGCTTGCTTTATATCTTATTTACGTTTATGATTTATGAAGTGCTTATACTTACTGTGCAGTTGGCTTAAAATGTTCTGATATTTCAGTTTCCCCTTACAACTTAATTTTTACGTAGTAATGACGACGTTGACTAATTAAATTTTTTCTTTAGCTAATTTGGTCCTTTTTTATTTTAATTCTGCACTGCAGTGGAAATATAATCTGTACTTCTGTGCAATGTATTTATCATGTTAACGTAATATTCGCTGAGCTTGTTCTTGCACGTATCCATTGCAGCTTGAAAAAATACAATTATTTTTTTCTTAACATATACAAATAAATATATTTAAAGGGCTATTCGTTGTAATGCTTACCAAAGTTACTGCTTATATCTTTGAAAGCTTACTCTGCTGTTAAGAGGCCAGAGCTGCTATTGACTGCACTCGTAGACTGCTACATAACAATTACATGATTTCTATCACGCAGCTCTCTTTGTCTCCCTGACAATCAGTATCGTTGCCTAGCAACCGTAATGGAGCTCCCTGATTAGTTGCTATGATTTTCTTGAGAGAAAGTTCTTGGTGCTGTCTTTGTGCTAGGATTCTTGAGATAACAAAAGTTGCTTTAATGGTTAAAGATTATGCACTATATGACTGCACTTATTAATTTACTTGTGATAGCTGAGGGCTATTAATCTTGGGCTCTCTTGATATCCTAGAGCTTTATTTCCATAAGTTTTGTCGCCAAGCAATCACAGTTCGCTCTAAGAATGACAGGAACTTAACTCACAATCTATGCAAAGTATTATGGTGTTAATTACAGTAGAAGCAACCGCTGTTAGTACATTTTATAAAATTACATGCTCAAGAGGCAATCAGTGCCATTCTGCCTCCAACATTATTTTCGCAGCAAATAGAACGAGCGCAAAAGATCGCACACACACACACGTGCATACAAATTCATACATACAACATTCTTGAGAGATAGTTACGTTTACAAAAACTGCTGCTTATACCCTCCAGAGATTTTTATGCTGCTACAATCCTAGAAATTAATTTTAAGAGTAGTTTCTTGGTTTGTCGCTACGATCATTAAGCTGACTCTCCAAAGAGCTTCTTGGATTGTATAAGACCTTACTCAGTGCACTTATCAACTGACTTCCTAAAACTGAGGCGTTTGCAGCTACACTTACAATTTAAAAGTCTTTATTAACATGCAAGATTCTGTGTGAAAGAGTTAGCCATCGTTTGGACCTGCTCCGCTACTAGTTTATAATTTTAGTACTAAGAGAGCAACCTGATGTATAGCCAGCAACTTGCATGATTTGATACGCATACAGATCTGCTCGTAGGAATCTTACGCAATAATAGTATAATGCGTAAAAAGAAAGGTGAAAATATTCGGTATCATACCAAGTGTTACTCACAACATGCTGATGCTTTTCTCTGCTGATTTCATTACATTTCAAGCTATGATAAAAAAAAAGATGCACTTGCATAAGCATGGATAGAAGGACGGTGTAATAATGAGAGAAGAACCTACGCTGATAAGGAAGCGAGCTCGCATGGATCATATTTCATCCTGGGGAAGTGTGTCTTAAGTAGTACGGGGGATTAGAGTCGATGCAAATGAGCAATAGTTGCGCTACGCTTTTCTCGACCACCTGCATACATCCAACCCTAATATTCCAATTCATTCACTCTCTTTTACTCTCGTTCTCTCTCTCTCTCTCTCTCTCTCTCTCTCTCTCTCTCTCTTTCTCTCTATGTCTTTAAATGTACCATATTAGATATTATTAATATGCAAATCATTAAACGATTACCTATATTGTCTTTCGGCCTTTTGGTCCAGGCATGATAAACCAACATCAAATCCAATCGAATCTCTTTCTGTTGCCCACCTTGACAAAATTTTGCGTGATCACACATCTGTCAAAACTTTTGCGACCTCCCTTCATATACTCTCTTGCCCACCTTGACAACATCATTTGCAATGACTTGTCCATAGAAACCTTTGCAACCTCTTTTTATTTTATCTGTTACCCGTCTCGAAACACATTACCCGCGATGACTAGTCAGTAGAAATTTTTGCAGCCTTCTTTAACTCGCTTGCCAGCCCACTTCGACAACATTCTTTACGACGGATAGTCCACAAAAATCTTCGCCACTGCCTTTTAATACTTCAGTTGACAATCAGCAACTCTATACGAAAGACGGACCAAGCATAGTATTACTTGCGTCAAACTTTTTACACAACAACTTTTTAAATACATCTTTTTTAGCACACGTGTCTATTTTTTCTGAAAAAAAGCACCAATAAACTCACCACAAGGTAGTGTTATAATAGTATGCTATTTTGCCAGCAATAAATCATTTTTGAATTTTTTGTATTGTTCTTTTGTAATAGGCACGATTAAATTCTATTATTTGTTACTTTAATTGTTTATTCTTTAAAGTATCTAAAAAAAGACCATCTAAAGAGAAAATGCTGTGGCAAAATATAGTTAACACAAAACTAATCTTCTTTTGTAAACAAGAAATCTTGACAGCACAGATGTTCACACAGATCGTTAGCAATTGCCTTTAACAAACGAATAATCCCAGCAGCAAAGAATACAGTTAGAACATACCCTATACAAAGTATTATTTTATAGCTTAAAACATCATTTTACGGCAGTTAAGAGATTATTGTGAAAGAAATAGGATATTAATAAGCTGCTAGCTTCTTATTCTTATTCAAAACTTTACATTAAGTATTTTTATGGCATATATTTTTTTCTCATAACTTTTATTTGATACAGTCCATCCTAGATTAATAGGTTTTCGTCGTTTCAGACCAAACTATATCCAAAATAATAAAAACATTCCAACCCTAGGAAATTTTAAGTAAGGATATTAGAAAAAAAAAAAAAAATTGGCGGAGAACCGAAGATCTGAGGCCAGGCAGGAGTAAAAGGATAAGCACACTTAGCCATCGCCAATCACGGTTGTATACGATGTCATGATATTTGAGCTATGACAAGTAGACGTGGCTTGAGAACAGGCGGCCACGCTCTTCTACCCCAGCTCGTCATGGAGAGATAATTAAAGTATCTCTCTACGCGTGCAAGAGAACGTTTGGTTGGTTGAAAACACTGATTTAGATACAGACATAAGAGTTAGACAATAATTCATTACTACCTTATAATTTTTTCCAATTTTAAATTTTTTATAATTTAGTGAGAAATTTGAATTTTTCTAAGAATATCTAAATTGGATCATAAATTGTTGAGAAATGATCCATCCACAATTTGTAAGCATAATAAAGAAGTATTGAAAGTTTTAAAAACGCATCTTGATATAATGAAATAAAAACTGACTTTTTAGTCACGTAATGTAAGTCTACTTGACAACGTAACGATGCATCTGTTTTAAATTAATTTATTTAATTATAAAGTATTTCTTTAGCTATTACGAAAAGCTGTATTTAAAGTACTTTACATATTCGTAATTTGCTTTCAACGCATTAGTGTTAACATTGTCCTAGATTTTTCGAACAGTTAAGTTTCCTACAAAAGTTGTGTTGAACATATAATACTTATGTAGAGTACATGCATGCTTAGAATTTCTAATACATATTGGATATAAAATCTTTTGGCAAATATTTACACTTATACTAAGAGGCTGATGCACTTGACGATTGTTTTCGGACTACAGAAAGGAGTGAGAACTATTGAATACTGCTAATAAATTATGTTATTAAAAATATTTAACATTCTTTGAACTATTACTCCAATGCCACTTATCTTAAAAATGATGCAACTTCTGACATAAAAGATTATTGATGATTCGGCCATCCAGTGCTATGACTATAGTATAAAGAAATACATCGATAACAGTTATTTAATTATATTTTAATCTGACGCCTTCTGGTTTGAGAATGGTAAGTAAGGTAGTAAATAGTTCTGCGTACTTACATCATATCACGATTAAGGTCCAACCAATTGGCACAGTCAGAGTTAAAATGTATAAAATGGAGTGATGAGTTACAGACGGTTACTAGTAAGATATCGTACAGATCACATCAATATAAAAAGGAATTTGCTGGATGATAAGAGCTCTATGGACAAATTTCACGTTATGATGTACGCGATTTACTTAAAATAGATATTAACAAAGGTCGAACAGGTTTCAAAGATGAAAAATTAGAATCACTATATGACTATCATGATATGGTAAGTCTAATACAATTGAGAGAGTATATAAAAAATAGAGTTGAGAAAATACATCTTCCTTTGCGAGAATTTCTCTCCTAACTAATTAGATAAAGAGCAGGATAAAAATAATAATATCGTCAATGGATTGTTAAATAATAAATATAATAACTATAATTCTTTAATTCCCCGTATGTGATTGGTAAAATAGAATGTTCATCGATTCTTGGATAGAAAACAGCAAATTTCTTAATAATTGAACAACATCAATCACGAAAGAACATGTTTTGAAAGGCTCAGTGCTAATCTTTGCTCTTATGTAAAGACGATTTATCGAACAATATCAAGATAAGATCAAAAAGTTTTAGAATTGTCCTCCACTCTTGGAAATAATCTTAATATTTCACCATGTCAAACAGCATAAGGTGTTTTTAAACCTACATAATGCTAGGAAAGGTTGAGAAAAACATCGATGAAGTAAAATTGGTTCGTTGCGCTTTGACTAATGTTGAATTATTGAAATATTCTAAGATATTAAAGATTCTTGAATTTTACGAGGTATTACTGCGAAATAGCTCACCTCCAAATGGACACGTGGTTATAAAACGTTAATAATAAATCTTGATTACAGAAATGGTCCTAGGTAGCATACCAAAAACGTTCAAATACTGTCGTTTATTTTGACCGCTTTGGTTATCACCTGCATATCTGCAGCCACATATAGATTTAATGAAATACTTTGGAGTTGATAAAATTAAATTTGATGGTGAAAAATGTTTTAATTATTATTCTCACAACTGCAGTAATTCGTGCTTAAGATCCTTACCAAAAAGAATAGAAGGTAGATCACGGCTAGAAATCATGCATTCGCTCAAAAGCAGTCATAGGACAAAATCTGACACTAAGTCCATCAAATAATTCTTTTGTATTAAAGGCGCAGTACTCTCCATTTATCAAGTTAGCGCCAAGACATGACTAAGTTTTCTGCTTTCCAAAACTTCTAGCGCTCTACAGAATTCCACAAGTAGACAGAAGTAATTATTCTTAATTGTCATATGTGTCTATCTAAGTGCTGATTAAGATATTAAAGTTTAACAATTTTTATCGTTCAAAGACCAGTGCTCAACCTTTACTAAAATTTAGAAAATTGTGGATTTTAGTAAAGCTGCAGGTATGAAAAATTATGTTAAGAGGGAAATCCTTTTATTTTATGTTAATAATACGCAAATTATACAATATTCAGTGTATTTAGTAATTCAATAAAAGGTGTGCATAGAAAGAAAAATAGAAAAAAATATTAAAATAAAAATTCCAACATGATGCTTTTAGCGTAATGTCAGTTTTAGTATATAGTTAAAAATTTATTCTAACTTTCTAATCTGGCTTAGCATTATTTTAGGTATTGCTGAAGACTAAAGTTGCAATTGTTTTTAATGTATAACATAGACTTATACTAACAAAGTTAATAAGTTACTCAAATGCAGTTTCTTATGATGCTATTTCTGCCGCAGACGCTGATCAAAAACCAACTGAGGAACTGTTAAAGATACCAATATTTGAACTCAAATGGCTCATGCCCTAATGCGTCATGTAAGATTCTGATCAAAATCATCTGCTTACTTATCTGCAGAAAGACTTGCATGTACATAGATATGATCTTTATAATATACGTTAAACCTCTTTGCCTCGTGCATCTAGACAACTGCAAACAAGTAAGTATATTCAATATTTTAATGTGTACAATTGGTGTGCTTTATGAGTGTATAATACTCATATCTGATACCCATCAGTTGTTTGCATCAGTCCTATAATAAGTCCTTACGCACATATAGTAAGAAAATATTATTTTTGATCCCCGAGAACTTCTTCCAGCAGAAAGCTATATAAATATTTGACTTCGTAATCGGTGTGTTACTAATCAAGCGGAGAAAGCATGATAAAAGTACTTATACAAAATGTGCATACAAATATAGAAAAATCCAAGAGACTTTTTAAATTAAAAATAAAAATAATCTTGGTTCTTTAAAGCACACTATTTATATTTTATATATACATATATTTTTACACATCGTCGTATTATTTATCTACAGTTATGCTTTCTTTAAAATTAGGAGCATTCAAACAAAGCAATTAAAGAGTTTATGGGATATTTGCAGTTACCAGTATGGAAACTGGAAATGATTCTGTGCGCAACCAGGGTTCAAACAGATAAAACACAATGATTTTTACAGATTTTTGGGCATAGAAAAAAAAATTAATAGGTTATTTATAAGAGGAGTTCACACAATTTGTTCAAAATTGTTTAAACAAATTAGAAAAACTCTATTTTTTACTAGAGAAAAACGTTTTTTTTGTAATTTTTTAGAATATTTCGGGTAGAAAACATTCATCATTTTAATTTATAGAGTACGTATAAGGTTACTAATTAGACAATCTATTATATCTGTCAACTCTTTTTTTCTGTATTTTATTTCTATACCGTGGACTAGAGCTTAGTAAGTGATAAGTAATATAATACAGTTTCATCTTTCTTTTTACAGTTTCTAACTTACTTATATTTAAAATGTAATTGAACATACATTAAACAGCTTAAAAGTTTTCTCTTATGGTACTAAAAATAAAAGAAAAATAATGTAAACAAATATAATACATGAAGATAAAACATTCGTTATTTTTGATTCTTAAAATTTTTATGACTTGATCTCGTTCTGTTGCCCTCGGAGACTGTATCAGACGGAATTCTTCCTTTTTATTTCTTATGCTTTTTCAATTGTTTATTCATAACCAGAAAAGTACTAGTAGCTAAAGCATTATGTAAACGAGCAGTATTTTTCGGACAGTTAATGCACAACAAGTAATTTGAATATAAAGTGTTTTCATTAGTATGTTACCATATAACTTGATAAATTTTCATAGAAATTGGTGCAGCTTGTAATTTTATATCATCAATAAGTTTTTCAATAAGTATAATAATTTTAAAGACGTTATTTGTAGTTATCAACAACATTTTTACTTAAGAACTATTACGATCGATAACCTCAATCATGACTTGGGCCAATGAAAAATCTCGACGAAAAGTAACTACTTTGACATATGCTTTTCACGGTACCCCTGTTCCATCAGCGAAACTTTTGCCATTACCTGCTGTTTTAAAATTTCGATTGGCAATATCTATTTTCAAAAATTTGTAATGGTATAATTTATACTTTGAATTTTTTTGGAATACTTCCAAACATAATTTTTACTAAAATCAACAACAATTTTAACTTCTCTAACGTTTAGATGTTTTAGTAAAATTTCCGTATATTTTTACTGATGTCCGGTATCATATACGTGTTTTAAATATTCTGGCGTTCGCATATTTGATTCTTCGATTAAATCATTGACACTACACTCAATTTTTTGTTTGGATGAGATTCTTACGTGATACATTTTACCTATTGCTCCTAATGTATATATAGCATTACTACTCCATTGATGATATGATGTTTGCGGAGAGTCCTGAGAATCTTTTCTCGACACAATACTTCTGTCTCGACTAGTGTCACATTCTCAATACATACATATTTTTGACACTGCGACGCAAGTTAGACAGTTAGCAAAACTTTTTGAGCTGCATGTAGGTAATGTTCTTTATTCTGCTTATCTTCGTATTATCAATTTCATATGATCGTCTGTCTTACATAAACAAGTATCTTGCTTAGATATTTTTCAAGGAGCTATCCAAGAGGGCTGAAGTGGATAGCATGTCGCACGAAAAATATTTGATAACGTTTTAGCTTGGAATTTTGTGTGTAAACTATCTTAAGTATTTATTAAAAATCTCTTGCGCATCTCTGTTTTAAATTTACCTATTTTATCCTTTTTTCTTGGTGCAGAAGCAGAATTTTCATTTTTTCTAATAATGTTCTAATTTTATTCTGCATGGATAAATGGATTTTTGTTTTGGCATTTTTACTACTGTGAACATAAAAGCTAGATGTTGTATTTTTTCTTGGTAAGTAAACACCTACAAAGCCAGCAGTTTTTTTCATACATCTATAATTTTTTATATCTTTCAGCCACAACATAAGAGAATTTCGATCTTTGGTTCTCAGTTTTAACTTTATTTTTAATTTCACAAATCTGACTCTCCAACAGCTTGCCATACAATAATTTATGTCTTATAGCTTTATTTCCTATTTGCATGATTGTGTCTACGTTTTTTTCAATAGGTGATTTTTTTTATTTTATTGCTCGATAGTACTTCAGGGTCCAAAATTTGATGGTTGTTGTTTGTTATTTATTTAGTTGTTCTCATTTACAAATTTTACTACGCAATGCCTGCTTTTTTTATTTCAACTGTTATTATTTTTTATTTCAAACATAAGGCCTTTGTTTTTAAATTTGAATACTCTGAGCTTTTTTTTTATAGTTTAATTAAGGTTTCATGCTTTTTTAAAAATTGTTTTCGTGGGGACTACTTTTCATGATACAACTGCACTACGACTTTTATCATTTAATGACTTAATTTCTTGCAATGCTTTAGCTCCCTTCTTATTGATACTAACAACGTCATCGTAGGATATTTGATTTGAGTTTAGTAATTAACGAAAACCCTGATGGATCTTACCAACAGTTACAACAGTTTGCGGTTCTGATTGAATACTTGTATTACTGAATTTTGTTTTAGTACTTAATTTCTTGGATAAATCACGTAAATTCTGTCTTTTTTTAATGTCTCGTTCACATTTTTTGGCAGTAATTCTTCTTTTTTCTCCTATTTTCTGTAGCTTACTTATCTGTAAATTCTTTTCAGGAGCCATATTTTTTTACAAAAATATAAGCCCACATGAAACTTCTTTTCATAGCTCTACGGCTTAATCAATCAAATCTATATTGTCTATAAAACAACAACGAAGTAACAAAACAAAGGGTGTACTAACGAGCAAGATAAGCTTAGAACTGAAGTTTAAAAAGCGAGTTTAAAAGTGTAAAAAATCACCAATGCGAGATAAGCTTATAACTGAAGTTTAAAAAGCGAGTTTAAAAGTGTAAAAGATCACCAATGTCATGCACATGCTTGAACTCAGAACCGAGGACATACGCTTCAGTATTTTTCAAAAGTTATGCTGTTTTGACATTTGGATACACTGCAAAAATTTCCGCTTGGCAAGCGCCCTACATTCCCACACCCTCAACGGCAATGCATTTACAGACTATTATACAAGCGGTATGCTATTGATATAAATCATCCTGTAAGTTCTTCAGACTGTCGAATGGAAGATCACCCACACCACACCGTTATAGAGTGAAAAAATGCTCACGAATACATTTGCCAGCGTAAAGATAGTTTATATGAACTAAGTGTTGAACCTATTTGCTTATTATATTTGTGCTTCAATTTCTTTTTATAAAATGTCAGTGCAGGCATTATAATTTGCCTTTTTTTTGTACTGGCTGTAAGTTATTCTATACAAAAAAGAATAATAAATTTAATTAATTGTATTAAAAAAAAAAATTGTTTATTAAAAGTCTACACTTAATAATTATCATAATCATAATCATCATCAAATCAATACTTTAGCAAGTGTGAAAATATCAAAATCTGTAATATACAACACTGTACTTAAAATTTATAAGTGTTGCCAACGTAAACCAATTTTTTTTATTTAGAATTTTGCTGTGCTGCATTTTAATTACGATTGCAAATGGTAAAATACAGTGATTTCAACATACAGTGACCATATATAGATTTAATCTTTGATGTGCCACCAGAAAACATGCCGTTTTCAAAAAAATTACTTTTTTTTATAAAACATTAAAGTGCTTGTATTTGAAACAAAATTAAAACACATCAATTTGCAATGTCATAAAGCTTTTTTATTTTGAGTATTTTCAATAAATATTTCTTTAATTCTCGTTACTACGACCGTGGGTTGTATTAGTATATAAGAAGAGATAAAATCTCTTTTTTGTTAAAAGAAGTATCATTTAAAAAAATGCTGATAACTTACTTTGTAATGATAGCACACTACTGAGCTAAAAATATTTTTATAGAAAAGTTATATTGATTTATCGCAAAACTTGTCAGACTTACTTGTAGCACTGCGTAAGAATTATATTGTTAAGGAAACATAGATTCTTGACAGTATCAAGGGGTTATATCGTACTTTTTGGTGTTTAAACACCTTAAACTCGATAGAAAAGCAATTTATTAACTCTAAAATATAACACCATATTGTTATATAGATATATATTAATGACTTTTATCAACATAACACTGTAATCAAGTTGAACGAGAATTCTCAATGCTGAATGGCAGGATCACGATAGTTACAGGATTCCTTGATGTGCCTATGTATATACATATACATGTATACATATATAGTTGTATAAATAAAAGTTAGTCCTAGCCCCCTGCTCCCTCCTGCTCCCCCACAGCTTCTCCCCAGCTCCCCACAGCTCCTTTTCAAATCACGAAGTTATTTGTTCATTTTTTCGTGATTTTTAACCAAATTTTTTTTAGGCCTGCTCCCCTCCGCTTCCCCTCACGCTCCCTTAGCCTACCCCTGCTCCTCACAACTCCCCCTGCACCTCTTTCACAGCTCCCACTCATTACCTCAGAACCTATTTTACGATACACACACACACACGCACACAAACACACACTCATACAAGTTGATTATAAGATTATGCATATAAATTAATAATTTTGTTTTATTTGATTTCTTCCTTCTACATGTTTTAAGATTAACATTAAATCATCCAATGTACAATAATAACATCAGGGTAGAGAAAAAGAAGCTTGAACTATCAAGATTTTGATTCTATAATACATATATATATATGTATGTATGTATATATGTTAGCATGATCGTTTCCATCAAACTTAGTCATATGACACCTACAGTCATATAACCAACATGATAGTAACTCTCACAGTAGAGAGGCAGTACATCAGAGAGCTCCGAGCAGTCCGCCTCGTAAAAAGCTGCTCTTTCTCACAATATTGTGAAATTGGCTTGTTAACGACAATTGTATTGACTTAGGTTAGTTTTAAGTCTATTGTTTATTGTTATGTATATAGCGCAAGCTAACATGTAAGTATTATGTTAGTTACAGCTATGATTAACTACATCTGTACTTGCCTGATTTCCCGCCAAATACATCTCCTCATTAAGTTTTTTAACCTGAAACTTACAAATCAATACAATGGAGAAATGAGCAAGATTTAATTTCATTTCCGAAGCTGGTGCCGACTCAAAAAACACGGTATTAAAGGTGAAGACCGTGCAGTTAAAGGGTCAGGAGGAAACTTTTCTATTTCCGGAGGACAAAAGGACCAGGATGTATCATTAACAACTCTTTGACACGGCAGTAGTAAAAAATATGGTCAAGAGTTTGAAAATTCGAAATAAAATTTGAAATGTGTTGGTGACGATGTCAAAGGAGCTGCAAGAGGTTTATCTAGACGACGAAGGCAATGTTGGGCTTGGAGTAGAATATTTAGAAAAGGTTACACCGACACGTGTAAATATTACTTTTACCGGTATTTCGGATAAAAGTAGTTGTAGTTTAGCTAAAGATATTGTTTTGGACAAATTTAACGGCAAAAACTATAAGGCGACTACATGGGTATTGATGTTTGTTGAAGAGTACGAGCGCGTAAGTATAAATCAAAATAAATACGCTATGACATTATGGTTATTTTTACACAAGTCAGCATTAGATTGGTTTTTAGATTACAATTATTGGTTTACAATTATCAATAATGTAGATTGTGAAAAAATAGTGGCGAGCACCGAAAAGGCAAAAAACGAGTAGTCACCCCACTTATAAGATTAAAAGTTAATGTTAATAATTTGCCAGCAATTGGTCTCTATGATTCTAAAGCCAATGTATCGCTGATTAATTATAAATTTTAAAATAAAGTCAAAATTGTAAATAAAATCATAAGTGGGGGAGAACATTTAAAAGGAGTAGCTGCAGTAGCAAAATCGGAGGGCACTGTAATCTTAAAAATAAAAATATTTATTCTGGAAAAGAATTTTCTATTTTTATAGTAGATGATGACTACTTTAAAGAAGATTTCTTAATAGGTCTGGATTTGATTTGAAAATTTAAATTATGTCAAGATGAAAATCTAAATATCACCCAAAAAATTTACAAACTCATAATGATTTAAAAGTCAAGAAAACTATGTTAACCAATAAAACAGAGATAAACAATATACAAATCATAATTTATGAAAACGAAGAAATATTTGCTACATAAAAATTTGATATAGGAAAAATAAAAGGATGTGAAGCTACGGCAAAGATAACAGAATATGAATACATTTCAAAACAACCTTACAAATGCTCATCTCAAGATAAAATTGAAATTGAAAAGCAAGTAAGTGAATGATTAAGAGAAAAATCGATCAAAGAATCAACTAGCCTATATGCAGCCCTAGTAACTATGGTTTTTAAGAAGTGAGAAGGCAAAAGATCACGCTTTTGTATAGACTTTGAAGAATTAAATAAAATTGTTGTGCCAGAGAATTATCCTTTCTCTAGGATCGATGATCTGACACTGCGCGTTAAAAATTGCGAGTTTTTCACAAAACTCGATGTAAACCCAGCGTTTTGGTCTATACCTGGGCGCGAAAAGGACAGACACAAATTGGCATTTCTGACCCATCATGGTCATTGGCAGTAAAATTACCTACCATACGGTTTGAAGTCCTCACCAGCAATATTCCAAAGAGTTCTGCCTGGTGTCATCAGGAAGAATGAACTAGATAAATTTGCTGTAAACTACATAGACGACATATTAGTATACTCTCAATCATATGAGAAACACCTTAAACATATAGAGCAAGTTTTAAAAGCATTTAGCCATCAGGGTTTCAAGTTAAACGAAGGAAAGTATAAGTTGGCCTTAAATGAGATAACTTACGTAGGACACAAAATTGATAACAACTATATAAAACCAATCAATGATAATTTAAATGCTATAAAGAAATTTCCTGTACCTCAGACAGGAAAGCAGGTAGGGCTAGGGAAGATTAATTTTTGTTTGGAATATATACCTCAACATACGTTACTATTTGATCCAGTTCGTAATTTGTTAAGGAAAAATGTAGAATTTCATTGATCAAGACAATGTCAAGATACCTTCGAAAGAACAAAAAGATACTTATATTCAGCTACAGCACTGGCAATATTTGATCAAGATGCTCCAATATGTTTATTTACAGACGCCAGTTTAAAAGGAGTAGGTGCAATCCTAAAACAACCCCAAGAAGATAAGTCGCTGAAAACAGTATTTTTTTTTCAAGAAAATTGACAAAAACACAAAAATTAAAAAAAGCTATTGACATAGAGTGCTTAGCAATTAAAGAAGCTATTATTTATTGGCAATACTATTTGATTAAAAAAAAGCTCGTAATATTTACAGACCAGAGACCTTTGGAATATTTTAATATAAAAAAAGCAATAATTCAAAACTAATAGAAATTTTAAACTACATTTCTCAATTTGATTTTGATATTGTATACAATCCAGGAAAAAGAAATATAGAAGCTGATTACTTGTCAAGAAATCCAGTATAGGATTCACAGAAAAACTCAGAAAAGGAATCTGTGAT
Organism: Copidosoma aretas; assembly: GCA_030522625.1. Taxonomy (NCBI): domain Eukaryota; kingdom Metazoa; phylum Arthropoda; class Insecta; order Hymenoptera; family Encyrtidae; genus Copidosoma; species Copidosoma aretas. The sequence continues at coordinate 14,380 of JAPYYV010004736.1, forward strand.
AGGAACAGCGAGCTTTTTAAAAATAGAAAAAAGAACAGAAAATCAAAAACAGCTTAAAATAGATAATTCGGGTTAAAACAAGGATAACATCATCTGTAATAAATTAAATAAAAAAATTTTAATATGGACAACAGAAGAATTTGGTGTGTCTCTCATTTAAAAGTACATAGAGAGCAAGGACATAGAGGCAATAAACAATTAACTATAACTATATGTCATGAATTTTACTTTAAAATCATGTACAAGCATATTAAATTCATATGTAAAAATTGCGAAACCTGTATAAAAATTAATCTAGAATAGGCTGTTTGAAGGCACCTATGTCACAGCTGGGTCCAGCTTGGGAACCGCTGGAGATAGTAGCATTAGCCACTACAGGAGGGTTCAAAGAAATTAAAAGCACCAAGAAATAATGATTTTTAATAATTTATCATTTTACTAGATTTTTTTATATTAGCACGTCAAAACATAAGTCGCAAAAGACTTTACAATTTAGTAAAAAAAGTGGAAAAAATTGGAAAAATATCAACTATCTTAACAGATCAATATGCAGGAATAAACTCGACACAATTCAAACAATACATAAAAAAGTAGAATATAACACTAATTTTCACAGCAGTGAACTGTCCATTCTCAAACGGTTTATATGAAAGATCAAACCAAACCCTTAAAAATAGGATCAGATGTAAAATCTATGAAAATAAATAAGTGTCATAACCCAAGATTGCAGAGGAATGCATAAAAGAATACAATAACACAATACACAGCTCGACAGGACTCACGCCAAGCTACCTACAAACAGGAATAGAAAACTGTCTTATTTCCGATCAAATAAATGATAACAACATAGATAATTTAAAAGATACTAGGAAATAATCGTTGAAAAACTCCAATAAAGTACACATTCAAAATAAAAACTATTATGTCAAACATGTAAAAAAAATGGAATTATAATGTAGGAGACTTGGTTTGTATTCAGAAAGGAAATAAATTAAACAGAAGTAAATTGGATGAAACAAGGTCAGACCTTACAATATAAAAAAAAAAAATATCAGATACAATTTATTTAACACACAGTAGATTCAGAAATTACGAGTCAAACCTATTTCATGCTAGTAAACTCGTTCCCTATAAAGCAGGGAATCATCCTCTGGCTTAAAAGGAGGGGATGTAAGTATGATCGTTCCCATCAAACTTAGTCATATGACACCTACAGTCATATCACCAACATAATAGTAACTCTCACAGTAAAGAGGCTGTACATCACAGAGCTCAAAGTGGTTCTCCTCGTGAGAAGCTGCTCTTACTCACAATATTGTAAAATCTGCTTGTTAACGACAATTATATTGATTCAGGTTAGTTTTAAATCTTTTGTTCATTGGTATGTATGTAGCGCAAGCTAACATATAAATATTATGTTAATTACAGTTATAATAAACTACATCTGTACTTGTCTGATTTCCTGCCAAAATACATCTCCTCATTAAGTTTCTGAGTCTGAAAATTACTTTTATAATATTATATATCTTCCTATATTATATATTTTTTTCTCGTGGGTTGCATGTATAATAGCCCCCCATGCCCCCTCACACGTTTCTTCACATGCTCAATAGTAAGGTACAAATAAGTTTAAAATATGGTAATTTTTAATGATTTTCTATAGTTAGTCCTGCCCTCCCCCCCCCGCCCCGCCCCCCTCCCCTCCCCCTGCCCTTTTTCCGGCCGCCCCCCGGCCCCCCCCCCGGGGCCCCCCCCCCCCCCTAATTTGGACCATAGCCCTCACACGTCTTTCCACACCGCACCGTGCCCCTCATTTTTGTTAGGTTATCCCTTACTTACCAAACGATCCGCATAGAGGTAGAAATTTTGTAAGTCTAATATGTCCTTCT
>JAPYYV010004737.1:0-19546 GCA_030522625.1 Copidosoma aretas
AAAATTATTTATTGAGTAAAATACAACTTTAAACACTATTTAATAAACTATACGATGTGACTGATAGGTTTTATACTGATATTGGATTGAAACAAAAATGAAGGATACATATAGATATTCACGCGCGAAGCGCGTGTGAATGAGATCTAGTGATTTATAAACGAGTAATTGGGACTTATATAGATTTATTTATAAAGAAATTTACAAAAGAAACAATGTTGATGTGCGAATTTTTCAAAAAATTGACATGGTTGACCTACCAGTTTCGAAAAAGAAATGAAAAGTGCAGTACTTCAACTATAACTTACATTTTTTTAAGTTTGAAATAATTATTCATATCAATCCGCATGAGCCACCTTAAACGCGAAAGATTGTCTACTTTCCTGACTCTCAATCCACAAGATTTTATTTCTCACATTCATACGATTCTCATTATTTCGTAATAGGTACAAACTTCACCGTAAGGCACCCAATTTTTTTGTACGAAAGATGAATTTTTGCGAAATGCACTCTGTTTGTATAAAATTTTAGATTTAAATAGCTAAATGTACAGCCAAGTATAGTCTTTCTTTGAACATATAATAGTAAGTAATTTAAATAATGATCATAAAAATAATAAGGAGGATTTTATTAATGAGTATATGTAAATGAACAGACGGAAAAAATCTTTTATCATATCTATTACTAATAATTTGATTCCAAATTCGAAAAAAAAATTTGTATTTATTGCTAATCTAGAGTTTAGACATATTTTTCGTTAATATACTATCCATCATTTGTAAAAAGTCTATTCGTTAGCGCGTCATTATCGAACATTTGTTATATTCATAATTTGTGAGTACAATGTGCTGCCTCACATTCCATCAAATGCATTCAGATAAATGAAACTACCTAAAATAACATTCTTGTCAACTTTCATCCAATTAAAAGTTTTTTAACGAGATTTTGAAACCAATGAAAATCGTCTACGAAGTTTTAAGACCCATTAATCACGTGCATCAATAATTGCATGTTTAAAATTAATTAACCGTGCTGCTCAATTGTTCCTGGAATTGACAACGTCGAAAGTGCTAGTTGAGTTTTATCGCGCGATTCCCGAAAGTTCGGATAAAACCCGGTAAAATATTAATATTAACCCGGGATATCCCTTTCTCCTCTTTCGAAACGAACAAACCAAAAATACTTAAACTTTTGGAAAATACCTTGATTCTCCAATTCAAATTGGGAGCTTCCAAAAATATTGTGTATTTCGTTTGGTCCTACAAATAGATGATAAAAAAATTTGAATCCGTATTTTTTCTTTAAGTGCTCTATAAAGTTACGTTCGACGCATAGTGTTACAAGCAGATGAAATTTTTATAAAATACAATATCTCTTAAACAGAAAGTTCGATTGACGTAATTTTTTTTTTTAAATAAAAGCTTATTCAATGCAAATTGTAGGAAAACTATAGAGAACACGTAAAAATAGTATCCCAACCTCTAGATTAAGGATTAACCCAAAACTTCTTAAATTCTCACGCTATTAATACTAAAATTAATATTTTAAGCACAGTTTTTTTTAATAAAATTCATAGTTAACATTTTGAGCTATTACGATAACCTAGCGCAGCATCTAATAATGATGTTCCAAAATGGCGGATTTAAGTTTGCCACCAATAATTTTCCGAATTCCGCGATTTTGATCTTGAAATATAATTTCAAAGAGTTTTTCTAGATGCTGATCACGAATAGAAAATCAAATTTCTATAATTTCTAATATATATTCAATATGGCTGACAGGAACTTTTCAAATAAGACTCTACTTACTATTTGACTTGTATTCCTGGTAATTTTTAAAATTTTGAACATAAATAGCACATAAAATCACCATAAACTTTCTAAAATTCAGATGTTTTGTGTGAAATACATGAATATTGCCAAAAAAAAATAATAAAAATAAAACCCTAACCACTCAAGAGAAAATAAAGCGAAAAAATTTTCACGTTTTCAGTACCTACATTGCAAAACTAAAAATTTCCAGCAAAACTATGATTATAAATTCCGTAGTAACCAGATCAAGTATTCACAAGAAAATAGTGCAGCCATGGTGATGATCTAAAATGGCTGATACAAAATGACCGGCAATAATTTTCCGAATTCCTTAATCTGGAGTTTCCTAAATGGTGCTATTAAAGGTTTTTTTGGTCTTAAAGCCCGAATACAGTATCAGATTATTGCGATGCAAAATATTTTATTCAATATAGCTGACACAACCTTCTGAAATAAGGCTTTTATTATGTTTACTTACATCTATTGTTATTTTTTTGATTGTATACTGGATGCAAACTAACATAACATATTACAGCAATATACAAATTTGATCTCTCGTGTCTCGCTCTTAGCGATAGCGCTAGATAAATTCTTTCTCTCGGATTTTAGCTAGCCCCGAACTTTCGGAGTCTCAGTATTTTTCCATCATCTTTTTCTCCACTTCTTTTCTTCTTTCGTTCTTTCTGAGAATCTGACACACGCCTTAGTCTTTTCGAGAAAGCCTATGCAAGGTTTTCTCTACCGCCGCGCCGTCCATAAAAAAAAAAAAAAGGATCTGTTAGGTTTTCTATAAAAAAATGCACAAAACTTTATTTATAAAATCTTAACCTCTAAATAAAGGTCAACCCCGGACTTACAGAGTCTTCACTTAACTTACACTAAAGTAAGTACACAAAAATTAGTTTAATACTTCCAATTCAATTGTAAAGTACGGATTTGAGGTACTGGTAACGTTGATGTATAGACTCAACATTTTAAGCATATTTTTACTTCAAAAATTAACAGTTCAGTAAAGAGGCATGCAATTGAATAAGTTTTTTTTAGTTGTTACACACTTACAAAATGATGCTAAGTGGCTTAAAATGATTTTGAAAATACCTTTGAGTGACTTTAAGAATATTCATATGGAATTTGTTTTTTTAACTGATCAAAACCATACTACTATTATTTTAATTTGTGAAATGACACATTCAACATCTATGGCAAAAATATTTAGAATAAATATTTGGAAGTTTCACTATGTTCCCATACTTATTTTTTAACGACTGTTATATTTATTGTCGAAGCAAAAATTATTATTTTAAATATCCGTCATACAATATCTAACATTTTTTGTTTCGTTTGGAACGATATGCTATATAATACAGAAGTATTCATCATTCACCATTTACAATACCATTATGTTTATTCCTCTCCTTTTTTTCCTATCTTCCAAATTTTTCCTTTCCTACACTCTGCGCTCTGTATTAGAGGCGCCGAGTATGAATTTCAACGGGGAGTGTTGAATGAATTTCAACGGGGAGTGTTGAACTTGCTCGGTATGGAGTAAATGCGTATGCATGTGTGGTGCAATTTAATTGAACACACACACACGCATAAAAAAATAATTCTGTTCGTAAATTGAGTATAGAAGCCGTGTTCTATATATGAAATATTGAATAATCGAACAAGTTGAGTACGGGAGTTTTAGAATAATTTGAACCATTATGTTTAGTTTAAAACTTGTTTACAATGTGCCCCTATAAGATCTACGACTATTAAATTTAACACTGTGTTATAAAGTTTCAACTTTGAACTGAAATAGGCAAAAAGACAATTTTTTGGTTATTTTTTATGATTTTTGCCAAGAAGATCATCACGATTATATCATAGACGAAAATTTGTTACATAAAACAGTTTCCGTTTAATGTTGTCAAAAAATGATCTCGAACACGCGTAGGCATACAAAATCAGCTGTAAAAGTTGTAGCCAATATACTGATTATTTGATATTTTTTAAGGTTTTCTTAATTTTTGTAGCATGATTCATTTTATAAAATATAGGTAAAAATAACAAAAAGCTATATTCGTTTGTGACCGATAACTTTCTTCTTGAGGCCAAATGTGTATGAGGTCAACTTTTTAGTTACACCCAAAAAACTTACTTTTTCAACTTTAAAAATATTTTTTTTTAATGAATAAGTAGGTTCAGAATTCGTTTTAGACAAAAAATAGACGATTTAGGCACGGTTCCACTATTTGCCCTGTTAAAAATATAAGGCACTCCCGTGAATTAGTCGTGCCTAAACTAACCTATCTTTAACAGGAATTATTTGATTGTTATTCCTATTTTGTTCAGCTGAAATTGAGACGTTAGGATACTATTTTTACGGGTTTTCTATAATTTCCTTAAAACTGCATTGAATAAGCTTTCATTAAAGAACACTTCATTTTGATCGGACTTTCCGTTCAAGCGATATTTTATTTTGTAAAAAAAATGTCGGTTTGTAAGACTGTGCGACGTCACAAAGGTTACAGGATTTCCAACCTTTGTCGTCTTTTCCTATTTCCAAACTTTTACATACGCTCCATCTCCATTAGTTTACAAAAAAAAAGAAAAAAATACGTGTTCAATATCTTTCGATAATCCACCTGAAAGACCCAATGGAATTTTTTTGTGGAAGCACCCAACTTGGCACACTTCGAAGATCTTAGCATGACAGTTGGAGATAGCGGGAGAATCATACAATTTTACGCTTATGCTCACTCGTCTGACCATAATGAGAAGATATTTCCTTTCGCGAGGGCACTCGGAAAAATTGCTCGGCACAGATGTAAGATCCCGGCGCGAGAGTGCATGTTTTGGCCGCGCGGAAGTCGGCATTTATCTACTTAGGGTACCCTGGCGAACCGAGCCTGCGAGAGCGGGTTGTACTTATCAGTGACGATCGAAGCTCTCCCATTCCGACGATATTTCTCGGTGCTTGGCTCTGATTTGGATTCTCGTTGCCATCTCCTTGTGGGCCGCTAATCCTCATCCACTTTTAGAACGCGTACACCGTACGAAAATTTATTTGTTTTGTGAATATAATTGAGACGTGCAACAAGAATAATAGAGATATTTCTCCAGTATTGTATAGTAAATAACATATAGGGTAATTTTAAGGGTCTACTTTATTTATTATTGCATCGTACAAAACATAATTTTTTTTTAATTTTATTTAGATCCATCTCTAACAAACCCTACCCTCTCATTTTTTATTCGTGGACATGACGATTGAACATTATTTATGAATGAATCGGTCTGGCAATTCAGGCATCTATAGATACACTTGAGTGCAGTTACAATCCACTACCTCAACGATTCGATTCACTTAATGGGAACCATTTAAGTATTTTTTAATATTTTCTGCACGAAAAAGAAGATTAAGCAACTTCTATGAACGGCAATCTATTAGCATTATGTTTGGTCCGCAGTGGCCACGTTCTATGATTGTAATGGAATACACGTGGACTGAAAACAAATATAGATAAAAATGTGTTTCAAAGTACGACTACTTTAGTGTCTAAATTTTTTTAAATTATTGCAAACAAAAAAAATAATACGATAAGAATTAGTGCATGTTGAGCGTCATCTCCTTTTGACTTCAGAATTAGACTTGCCGAGGTTCATTTCAGGCAGAAATTCCAAACTTCTGATTTGTTATTGTAATTGCTTTAAAATAGTATTTTAAAAAACATATCATTTGAAACAAAACGTATGCCAGTGTCATTAGGTATTCTAACTACTGTCAGATATCGGAGATTTTTTCAGTTTTCAACAAATATAAGAAGAGCAGTAAGTAGTTTTTTAAGATTTTCAATCGAGTATAATTCAACTAGGATTTCGTATGAAAAATTACATCTGGTCCGTCCAGTACATAATCAAAAATTTTAAGACAATTTTTTTTCACGTAAAAAAAAATTTACTGAGACAGAGCGTATTAAAGTACACCCATCTCGTAGTTGTCAGACATCAAACGTTGATTAAAAAATTTGAGTCTGGATGAGTTGAAAATAACGCAGTAACAATTGAGTTATACGTGCACATTAAATCATGATTGAAAATCGTAAAAAACACATTTTTAAAACTTAGGGAATTTTTTACTCCAACACTAAAAGACTTTTTGGAAATTTTGCAAATAACATTTCGTACATAGAGTAAGATAAAAATATGAGAAATTTTTTTTCAACTGAACAAACAAATTTTTTTAGTTTGTTTATAAAAATTGAAGGCATAATAATCGTCATGTCAAACATAAAATATTTCGGGGACTCAGGTGGACATATAAAAACCTTTATCGTTGATAGATTAACGAGCTAGCCTAAATAAAAGAAAAGGTGTATCCAGGACCGATAGAAGCCAAGATATAAAAAAAAAACTTCGACGTATCGGATTTTAAGGGACGCGCAAAGTGTACTCACAGATCCAGAATCTGAGTGAATTTAGCACGGTGCTGAGAAAGTGACATGCTATTTCATAATCATGAAGATCCATATACTTTGCGGTACGAATATGGAAATTAAAGATTCTACTTAAAATATAATTCTTTAAAAAAAAACTTATCTTCATCCTGCTGGCCGTATTACAAATTTTTTTTTATTCGTAAAGAAATTCAAGAAATAGTATCGTATAATAGTACCAAGCAAGTTATAGTAGTAACTAGAGAGTTATTAAATAATAATTGCCTTAGGACAAAATCCTTGTTTCTAACTCGGGCACTTTTGCAACCCTGGCACAGCCTCAGTAGGAAAAATAGGATTTGGCACTCATGTGCATCTGGCCAGGGCGGTCCGAGCGGTCCCCGGGCCCAGGGACTGCCTTGGAGAGAAGCACATTTGTGACAAAAACTACTATTAATTGCAAAATAGCCAGTTACTTTCAAAAAATCATAATTTTTACCATCGAACATTGAAATATGTGGTGATATAGGGCATGTAAAATCAAAGGCAGCCAATTTACGATCATCAAATAATTTTTTTCAACAATTTAAAGATAGCAAATTTTGTTGTTTCAATTAAATTGTCCAATAACCAAGCAGTGAAATCTTTTCATTATCAGACTACTCCCTCTGCATGACTTGTACTACCATTTTGTGGGTTATGAACATTCTAGTCCGAGTGCAAGAAAAGTGATGTCAGTAAAACAAAAATAATGCTGAATTTGTTGTTTTTCGTGAGATGTACTCAACTATTTGTAATACATAAACCCTTTTTTTAATTATAGATAATTTAATAGGTTTCAACTATTATGGTGAAAGTTTTTCTGTTCGATCTACATGTTCTTTTTATGTTAAATATAAACCGAAGAAAACTTCGATTTCTAATACTCGATAGGTAGTAACTAATGATGCTTCCGTATATTTTTGTATCAATCATATATATATTACTTAAAATACTATTTCAAAACAATTAGAACAAAAACGAGAAGTTAGGAATTTCCGCCTAGAATGAACGTTTGCAAGTCTATATCCAATAAATTAATTACTGATAGTATTGCTTCAATAATAAGCCTTAAAACAAGTATTGCTCACACGTTACTTATAACAACGGCAACGAAACCGTACCATTTTGTACATTTTTATGAATAGGAAACTTAAGTACTCTATCACGTTGTGACACTGACCATATAATATTTCATGGTCAGTAAATCTCTTAAATTTTCAGGAGGCGTTAAAGACAAGTCGTGGTAACTATTGAACGTCACTTTAATTACTAATTGCTTGGAATGTAAGTTTGGTAGGGCTAGGTTTACTTGATGTGCCAGCCCTTTAATAGCAGATGTATATATATCTTTTTTTATGTATAAAATTTATCTTCAATTAATTTTTTCATCGTTTTCTGCAACACATTGAAAAGTAATAAAAATCTTTCATGACACCGACACAAAACAATGAATCTAGTAAGATTATAATTAGTTAAAGTAATAAGGTAGCTCGTAAAGAATAATACTCTCCATCTGTTTTTACTTCCACCACTTTTTAATCAAAGTACTTATTTTCGAGATGATCATTACACACTTTATTTATCAAAATCCATTTTGATCACTTGATTCAATATAAGTCGAGGTATTTCGGTCAATATTGATGAAATCGATAGAAATTCGATAATGTTATGTGGAACAGCATATAGTTGATTATTGTCTTGTAGGAAGAAAGTAAATTTATCATTGTTAATTAATATTTTATAGTAAAATATTAGTATACAGAAACTTCAGCTTCTTAACTTCATCGAAAAAGAGTTTGAGAAGAAGTTAAAGTCTGATGAAACTTTTAGAGATGAAGTTGTTCCTTTGTTCGGAAAAAAGTTTTTAAAAAGTCTTTTATTGATTTTTTAAAAATCAGTCAAGATTAAGCACTTGTAGCATAAGTTCGGGATTTTTATACTACGTAAAACGTGTACTTAATTCAAGGCTAGTGTGAAAAGCAGCTTGTTGTTCATGTTTATATTGCTAGTTCTTAACCAAGCAATTTAAAATTTTGTAAAACATTATCATTTAGGAACAACTTTGTCCCTGAATGTTTTATCATACTTTAACTTATCCACGTATCTCTTTTCGATTTAAGTAGTCAATAAATTTACTCTCCAATGAATGAAGTGTCTGTGTTCAATATATAAAACTGTATTGAAATTACTATTACACGTAGGGCTGTCGTCGAGATTTTTTCAAGTTTAAGAAAAGGCATCCTTTTACGTTTGGAGTCCGTATAAAAGAGTGATTTTTTTTATGATTACGACAAGTTTTCTACTCCATCTAACGTATTCAACAATCGAAGTTGAAAGAAAGTTGCAATTAATGGTATCTTTTTAGTCAAGACCAAAGGCAAGACCACAGAACTTGTCGTAATCATAAAAAAATTGACTACTTTATGCGTACTGTAAATGTAAAAGGGTACCTTTTCTTAAACTTGAAAAAGTCTCCATGACAGCCCTAATTTACGCGAAAAGTCACAAGAGAAACATGCTCAAAGAACTTAATATTCCTCCTTAATAGGTTTTGCCTCTCATACTTTCTATTTTAAATTCGAATTTTACAGTTATTTCAAAAAAAGTTCTTACCTTTACTTTGACACTTTGACCCACGAAAGTCTGTTAAAAAGTGCCAAGATCTCCGATTTTTCGGATGTATGATCATTTCCTTACAAGTTGTGGTTGTGTGCCTAAAATTGTAGGTGGATAAAACAATTAAAAAAACTTTGCATAGTCGATCTTGGAAAAATGCATCGTTCCGCAGGGACTTGACATAGTTTAGCAGCCTAAAATACTCTTTTATTCACATGCATTTAGTATAAATATGTCGACAAATTATGTGTTCACGTTTTGATTAATATCTCGAAAAATTGTTCAGTGGCTGCCATTTTTCGTAGTACTAATTTTTTCGGACTTCCATGAGCTTTCTTGGAGTAGTGTTCATTTCATGTGGTAGTTTTCGTTCATGTGATAGTTCTATTTATGTTTCTTCTTAAAAATGAATACAGAAAAATAGAGCTCTTCATAAGAACTTATGGTGCGATGTCTAACTTTATCGCTTTGTGAATCAAAAAATCATTTAGTAGTTAGTTTGTTGAAGGTTTCCTTAGTAGAGAAGCTAGATTACTTGTATACTACTCAATTACAAAAAAATATGTATGAACAATTATAAATTTACTTACACTTAATAAGTTCATAGACAACGCTAGTAAAAACACACTTTACTGTGTCAAATATATCAAAGAACTTATATTATTGGTTTTAATAATGCGGGGGTTAAAAACTAGATTTTTTAAAACCAGTTTATTTGATGACTTTTAACTTTTTAAGGATAAGCTCAGTACTTACAACAAAAATTTTTTCTCAAAATATGCCAAACACAAGTGAGTACGTATCATTGTTGGCAAATGTTTGATCGAAGTGAGACATTCTTTCTTGGTTATAAGATTCACAAAATGCTAACTGGTCCAAATGACGTCAATGTCTTCGATAAATGTGAGCACGCGAGTTCTTATCATTTTTCCCGCTTTTTAAATCCAGAATAAGCTCGATAAGTGTTAACAAGCAGTATTTATTTTCACTAGAGAGTTTTATTACTAACATTCTGATGAGTTCCTTGAAGAAACGTTCAACAAACTTACACAGATATTGTAATAATCACACTGGTTTTATGATGCGAGGACATAAGTAAGTATACTGCAGCACCATTACATTATTTCCTGCATACCAGTATCGCATACCAGCATACCAGGAATTTTTCTTACAGTGTTTTAGATTAAAATAGATCTTTTTACAAAAATTACATCTTAGTGTGTGTGTGTGTGTGTGTGTGTGTGTGTGTGTGTGTGTGTGTGTGTGTGTGTGTGTGTGTGTGTGTGTGTGTGTGTGATCAGTCATATCTCGGAAACTTTCCGACAGATTTCAGTGATCTTAGGCTAAAAGATTTTGTTTTCTTATGTTGATAGCCGGTCAAAAATAAAAATGGAGTTTTGTACTTCATTACGGAGGCTCAAAACTTACATACGAGTGTTGCTGTATATGAATGTTGAGCCTCCTTGAGGAAGTACAAAATAACATTTTACGAATTACTTTATGAGTTGGAAAAAAACGGTTCGGATAGTATTTTTTCGGTGAAAGACATTTAAATACTGATAATTATGAGATAATTTATATTCGTCATAACGCACTCGTGCAAGGAGTACACTTTCTGGATCCAAGTGGTTATCATACATTTCTCCACAACCGGCTACTGTAATAATAATAATAATAATAAAAGTAATAATAATAGTAATAAAAATTATAATAATTATTATAATAATAATTAAAATGATTATTATAATTATAAAGGTAATAATAAAAATATTAATAATGCTTATAAACTTACTTTGTGTTTATAGGAATAAAAGTGGCAAGTTATAGATTTTATTGATTGATTTATTCTAGGAAAGTTAGTAATTTTCCAAGAAAAATAATATTTTTAACAAGAGAGGTGTTAATTTTCTTTTTAATTGCAGTTGCTCTAACAAAATATTCTAAGTAATAAATATGATTCGAAACAAAAGCTTACGACGGTATCATTAGTTATGTCAACAAATCAATACCGGAAATCCAAGTTTTTTCAGTTTTCATTAAATATGATTATAACTGAACTCTAATTATCATATTTAATGAAAACTGACAAAACTTTTTCTCTAAAAGTTGTAGATTACCATGGTATCTACAATTAGAATGCAAAGATTTTTCCTTATGACTAAATAGCAAAAAACTGCTTGAATCGGCAGTATGATTCTACTAAAAATCTTTTGTTGCAACAGGACTAGAATGTTTGTACCCATAAAAATATCGTAAAAGTCATGTAGAGGTAGTTGGCCGATATTTTATCGATCCACCAGATAGTTATCAAACAATTTAATTTCATACTTTTAAATTGTTGTAAAACATTATTCATTGATCATATATTGGCTGACCTAATTTTACACGGTTTGATAACCATGTACTTTAATATTTAGTTTAAAAATTATAATTTTTTGACTAGTTAATGTTTTTTGATAAATCAGTTCTGAAATAACGAATCAAAAATTACATTTTTTCACTTGGTGAATTCTCCTACCATCGAAAAATATACTTTACTTTCATAAGTTAATGGTCGATGGTAGAAAATCATAGTTGCAGTTCATACATTTAGTAAATCAGCAAAAAAACAGTTATAGTTTAAAGAAACCGTATGTACAAATATCAGAAATTCTACATTTGTTATTCTTTTATGGCCATATCTGCATGCACCAATATATGCTTTATCATAGAAAAATGAACATTTTTCTGCGTCAGCATACTATTAGCCATTATACCAAATGGGTATTTTAATCCTACTCTAGAAAACAATGAAAATAAGAACACCTGTATACAATTGTGAAAGATCTCGCTTTTGTTATACCTAAACTGATTTTGCTGTGCAGGAAAGATACTAACTTATACGAGTCTAGTTGCATTAATAAAAAGCTGCCACTATTCGAAAATAAGTCGATTTTGCGGAGATTCTAGTCCCCTCTCGACAAGCTTACAACCCTGCTACTTGGTCAGTTGAGCTATTGAACATTATATTTGTTATTTCATTGATATTGATTCATTTAAGTGTTGTGTTTCTTTATGCTTTCACCACGCAAATAATTTGGATCACAAATATTTATTGTGCATTGTAAATGAATAAAAACTTACAAAAAATCCTTATAAACGACCAAAAAATAGTTAATAAACCCAAATCATGCCACGCTCTTTTAAAATGGATTCGACATTGTTCGAACTTGCTAGGCTTAATCAGTCATAATTCTAATAGCTATTTCATAATATCCAATTTTAATACATTTCAAGGAATCGATTACTTGTCATCGCATTTGAAGAAAGTCACACTTTACTTTGTTTTTGAGTGACCAGAATTCTATCATACTATCTTTCTTGTTACAGAAAAAAAGTATCTACAAGTATCAAACTCCTTGAAAGCGTAGAAACGGTGAGAATGAGAGCTTCAATAATTTTTTTTTTTAATATTTTGGCTAAAAGGAAGTTCGAATGCGTCAGTGGTCTTTATTTTTCTTTTGTCACTCTTCACCTTGCCACTCAATAGCAGCTTATCTTTTAGTGTTTCAGAGTACACTATTTTACATTCCATTTTTATGCGCTGTCAGGTTCTAACTGTAAGGATGTCCAAAATTTTTTCGAATATTTATTCACTGGCTGAAGAAAATATATTTCTTACACACATGAGACATCTACATGATTTTTAAAAATAACTTTTTCAGACGAATTTCCGAGAAAAATTCCTGAAATCGCACTATTTAGCTCAGTCTCAATGCAAAGAAAAGAATCAAGCACTTTCTGCTGTTAGCTCGCTTGTTCATACGGTGCTAGGCAACTGTAAGAATTTATATTCTAGAAATAGTCAAACCAGAAATTTGGCACAGTACTTTTCAAGATCCCAAATTTTATGTTTTTTGTTGATGAAAGTTGAAATTCCTCATACTCTTTATAGGTTATTTTATATTTTTCGATCAACGTGTTTTCAACTTTTTTGACCTAGACCATCAGAAACTTTAAGCGTACGCTATAATTTTAGTGTCGTTACGGTACAGTCCATATCAAAAGCTAATTTTTCTAAAAAAAAATTGTCTTGATATGATTATTTTTGAAAAAATATTGGAACTACTTCGTATGATAACATAAAATATTACAATTAAGTGCAAAAATCGAAAAGTATTGCTTCAGAGCCAAATTATTGGCGATGTTTTATTCTTAACCGCACTATATAGATACCCTAATAGCATTATGATCAAACTTTACATTAGTATATCTTTAAAACGGTACAGCTGAATCCGGAAATTTTAATGAAACATTCTAGTGATCATTTAGAATAGTACTTTAGTTTTTACAACATTCCTAATTTAATTGTTACAACAGTAATAACAAAATTTTAGTTGTGCCCTTCGGCCGGAAAGCGCCACTTCCGCAGCCGCTGCGCGAGAGGAAGTTGTCACTTTCCGATGCGTCGAGCACAAAAATAGTATACGCACCACGGCCGGAAGTAACGAAGCCTCAGATCGTCCTTTCACCATCCTTGGCTTTGCCTCGGACAACAATTTACGGACAATCTGAGACTTTCTTTACTTTTCAAATCGACAGTTCCATAAGAACCAATGTATAAGCAACCAACTTTGTGATTTGATTTCTCAGAAACTGTACCGCTAGTAACTAAGACTCATTGTATATTATATATTTTCTGATGAATGTTGTTTCATTATAAAATGCATACACCATTTGACAAATACATAATATGTTAATAATTAATGAATATGAGGTACAATAAAGTTTCTACTACCTTCATATTTGTATCAATTGTATATTTACTTAAAATTAAAACTTTTAGGTGATGGAAAATATATTCTAAGTTCTTTCTTATAGTATAAAAATGTACATTTTTTTATCATAATAAAAAACAAAGTACTAAAACTATCCAACTTCTAATTTAAAAAAAAATATTTTTAAGAAAATTCAATTTTTTTGACTCATTTTTGTACATTTAAAATTTTTTGCTTGATAAAAATTTTTTCAATCCTTTTTTTAAGGGACAAAGAAGAAATTATAAATTTTTAATAAAAAAAATTATGATAAACATATTTCACAATAAAAATGAATTTATTAATCATACAAAATTTCTTTCCATACAATATTTTCAATGTTTGATTTTTTCTCAGAATCACTCTGTATAAATATTTTTTCATGATTTCTATATCTTTACTATAATACGTACAATTGACTATGAGATAATAATTTTCTTTTGTTGTAAAAGCCTAATTTATCGAAACTCTGACCTTGTGATTTATTAATAGTCATTGAAAAAGCTAAAACTAACGAAAACTGTTTCCTATACAGTATAAAGGGCAAAGACGAATTATTACCAGTGTTTAAAGTTATCCTTGGTATGAATACTTTATCACCTGATTTATGTCCTATTATTATTTCGGCTTCTAAATTATACTTGAATAATTTTGTAATACGCAATCTTGTGCCATTACATAAACCATTAGCTATACTCAAATTTCTTATCAACATGACAATTGCATTTACTTTTAATTTTATAATGTGTGGTGGTAAACCTTTGTGTTTGTTATTTAAAGTTTCTATTGGGAAATTTATATCTATATTATCCTCCGTACGATCACTTCCTTTATACTTGGCATAATCTATGCTATAATATGTATGTTATATTTTTAATTAGACTTTGAATTTTGTTATTTAAAACGTACGAAAGTTCGTTATGTGTAGTTAATATTACTTGTTTAGGAATGTATTTATACCATCACCGTAAATTTGATGACGAATGTTACTACTTTTCCATTTTTCAGGAATATTGAATGATTTTATCGTACCATTTCCGATTTTGAATAATGTTGATGAAAACTCTTCATTTACAGAACGCATATTATTTTTTAATCGCAAAACTATGAATTTTTTCCAAACAGACAAATACTTTATAGTTTCACTAACTATAGACTTTCTACAGTCTTGTTTTATTACTGGGAGTATCCATCTGAAATCCCCACCTAAAATAAATAATTTACCACCAAATGGTAAATTATTATTACGTAAATCTTGCAATGTTTTATCTACAATTTCCAACGCTTTTTTAGGAATCATTGATGCTTCCTCCGAAATAATAACATTTACATCACGTAATTTTTTTTTACTACTTTTAAATTCTAAAAAAGACGTCTCAATATTAGTTAGGTCTAATTATAATCGAAATGTTCTATGGCTTGTCATTCCTTTAGGTAATTGAATAGAAGCAATGCCAGTCCATGCCATAGAAATAAGTTTTTTATGAATTGACAAGAAATACAAAATTAATGTTTTGCATAAAAATGTTTTTCCAGAACCACCTATACCATCAATAAAATACACTTTTGTTTCACAATTAACTTTTTCATCAAAATTTTTTATTTGTTCATTGCTTAATTTAACAAATAGGTCTTTGAAATGTTTTTCAACATCGATGATGTTTTTACTTTGATCAATTTTCATACAAATTATTGTCTTAGTTGGCTCTGGTAGTCCGTAATCTTTACATGATTTTTCTTCAAAAATAAAAATCGGATTTAAATGTGATGAAGCAAAATTTTCTTTATTTTCTTTGAAATCATCAGTAAAGAAGTTTTTGAATTTTTCTCATATCATCCCCCCACATACATCTTCAGACATCGAAAACCAAGCAAACAAATTTCTCAACTGGTATGGAAGCATAACGTATAATGTAAGATACTGAAAAACACTTTCGAAAAACATGAAGTCAACAGTCAAAAAATGATATTAACACTATTATTTGATAGGTCTTCTGGACTTGCCAGAAGAGGGATCAGAGGGGGGCCGGAGGGGGGCTACTCAGAATATTGAGAGGGGGCAAAAAGGGGGGGCGAAGGGGGGCTGCTATTTCGGAGGATATTTTTAATCACGTGAAGTTAACGGAGAAATATTGAGAATTTTACCTTATTTTGCGGGGGGCTCAAAAATATTGAGGGGGGGCGAGGGGGGTGAGAGGGGGTTGGTGACTAAATCCGGTCAATACAACTTATAATATAAGGTATATATATATATACTAGCACGGCTCCGCCCCCTGCGCGCTTTGCGTGCCAACCCCTATATTTCAATTTTTTAAATCTCATGTCAGAATAATACATACAAAAATGTATTATTTAATACACATATATGCGTACAAACATTGATGACCATAGCAATCTCATAAAAATTCACTTAAAATTTGGACAAATATAGTCAATATATGAAATGAGTTTACTGATTTATCATATAATTGTTAATAATTTAATACCGATAATGATTCTAATTAGTACTTAAACTTAATATTGATACGTATGTATATGGATATAATATTTACGCAATCATTTTTATTACAGAAACAAATATGCTTCTTTTTTGTTATTTTTTATTATTTTAGAATCAATTATGGATATTAGTTTGTAAATGTGGATATTTTATTTAATTACTTTTTCATTTCTTATATAAATTTTTATATACTTTCACATTACCATTTTTTGTTTCATAACTATTTGAAATTGTTATCCTCTTGTATTAGAACTAACATTATTTTCAATAGAGTAACCTGTGTGATTGATTAAACATACAACAAAGCGTTATAATTTGTTTTTACATTTACATTATATTATAATTTATAACGCATAAAATATTTTTGAACTTTGAATCTTCACTGTTATGCCTTATTTACCTACATAAATATCTTATATTTTCCCATGAATCATCTACCTCCTGCATATCTCTCCATTATCTTTTAATTCTATATTTCTGACTGATACTATTCTTATCTCATTTGTTGTTTTTTTTCTCTTTTAATAGCAATGTTTGCTTTATAAATTTTTTTTTTTCATCGCAGAGCCTACAGTCTATTACTTAAAAACTTCTAAACTTAAATTTTTTTTTTCTTCATGTTTTATTTTTCCATCTCTGCTTTTTTCTTTTTTTTTACATTTTACGGATGATAGAGTTGTTGATTATCATAAAGTTTTTCTGTATTTTCTGATTGACAAAAGTCTTCCATTCCTTCGTGATATTATCTTTAATTTTTTCAAGTTTATTTTGCTTCGTTGCTCTTTTTATAACTCCTATTGTCGTCCAATCCTCTATTTTTTCATATACAACTTTAACTTCTTTGCCTATTTTGTATGATTTTTATTGATTAAGTTAGTTAATTCTTCGATTAGGCATAAATAAGGACACCTGCTCTGGTCCATTTTCGTTCTGTGCAAAAAGTAGATTTATTCCCTTTTTCTCATGCCTATTTCTAGGCTAACCCTTCTTGCCTTCATTTCTCATATATATCATGCTTTGTTTCCATTTAAACTAATCATAAGATTTGTAAATGTGAATCTATTTTTTCCCTTTTTTCTTTCCTTTTTTATTTCTAAGTCCATGGCTACCTTGCCCGCCACCAGCTTGCGTATGTGAGTAATTCCATTGAGATCCGGCCACTAGGCGCACGCGGTGCATTTTTCCAGCGGAACACGCTCTGTTTAACTTGCTTACAGAGGAATATAACTCACTAAAAACAATATTTTAATACATAAATCGATAGATTTTGATCTGTTATTTCTAATGGTGCAATTGGTTTTTTGATTCAACCTATTTTTCACAGAGAAAATTACGATTAAAGTTTAAAGCGTTATAGCGGAAAAATGCATTTTTTTACATTTTTTGTTGTTGCACATTTCGAAAGAGCAAGTCTTAAACTACAATCCCTTAAATTTTCAATTTGGGAGGGAAAAAGATAAGCGAGTGGTAAACAAACAAAGATTGCAGTGCGTGGTCGGGGTATATATATATATAGCACGTATTTCTTCAATTTCTTGGTTACGTGCACGGACCTCTACGGCGTTCCTATGCTTTTTCTATACCTATAGATATCAATTTGACCACTCACTGCCGCCTTTGTTTGTTTACCACTTGTTTATCTTTTGCCCTCACAACTTGAAAATTTAAGGAATTGTATTTTAAGACTTGCACTTTCGAATGGTGCAAGAAAAAAAAATTTAAAAAAATGCATTTTTTCGCATTAAGGCTTAGAACTTCAATCGTAATCTCCTCTCTGAAAAAAAAGTTTAATCTAAAAACCGATTGCACAATTGGAAAGAGCAGATCAAAATCTATCGATTTGTGTGTTTGGATATTTTTTTCAGTGACCTATATTCCTCTGTAAGCGAGTTAAACAGAGCGTGTTCCACTGGAAAAATGCACCGCGCGCGCCTAGTGGCCGGACCTCAATAGAATTACTCATATATCCTTTTGTCTTTGCATCTAAACTCAACTTCATATTTTGAATCAGCCTTCTATTCTTTTTACGTATATTTTTCCTGTTTCATAGGCAAGTCATAGCTACGTATGTGCAATATAATTTAATCATTGAGTCTATGAAAAATAATATTTAATTTAAACTTTCTACGTCAGCTCTTTTGCTTAAGCCTAAAATGGCTTTAACTACCTATTTCACCCTACCTGTCGTTTTTTCTGTGTGCCACGATAATTTTTTGTTAAGAACCACACTCCTGGGTCCATCAATCCATGTCCTCGTTTAAAACTTTCAATGCCTTCGATTCAAATTGAATCAGATCCGTTCTTATCCTGCTCTTGTCCATTTCTGTTGTGCAAAAATTAAATTTATTCCCTTTTTCTTATTCCTATTTCTAGGTTTACCCTTCCCGCCTCCATTCCTCATATATATCCTGGTGGGTTTGCATGTCAATCCAACACGATATTTGTAAATCAAAATTGATTTTTTGTACTTTTTCTTTCCTTTATCATTCCCAAATCAATGCCTACCTTGCCCGCCCCAAGCTTCCGTCTATATCGTTTTGTCTTTGCATCTAAACTAAACTTCATACTCTGAATTGGCTTTAACTGCCTATTGCAGCCTACCTGTCGTTTCTTCTGTACGCCACGATAATTTTTTGTTGAGAACGACACTCCTGGGTCCATGTCCTCGCCTACCTGCGAGCTCTGCTTGCCAATTTTCCAATTATTTATATATAAATCATTTTAATAATTATCATATAAATATATAAAATTTCATGTAATAATAATCAATTTTTCTCTTATTTATTAAATTAGCCTATAATTGCCCTTTGAGAGGAAGCCAAGAGGTAGGCGAGGGGGAAGCGAGGAGGAGCTGAGGGGGAGCTGAGGGGGAGCAGGGAAGAGTGGGTTGGAGCAAGTACACAATGTATTGGGTTAAAAACTACAGTAATACGAAATAAGAACTCCCTTATTTGACGGGGAGCCGAAGGGGAGCTGAGTGAGAGCTAAAGGGGTGCCAGGGGGGGCTGAAACTAACTTTTGACCACACAACTATATAATTATAAGAAAATATGTCGACTGAAGCTTAAAACTCCAGAAGACTCATCAGCTCATCAACAACATCATAATTAAAAAATTTTTTGTTTGTACTTCTTGTAAAATAATTGTAAAAGAGAGAAAAAATTATATCCGTCATGAAAGAGAATGTAAAAACTTGACGAAAACATTCAAATGTGCGAAATGTCAAACTTTTTTTAAACGAAGTTGACAAGGCATATGAAATGTCATGGAGAAAACTTTGAAAAAAAGATATTTTAAAATTGTGGAAGAAGTTACGTAAGAGTGGAGCATTTAAAACGCCATTTAAAATTATGCAATGAA
>JAPYYV010004738.1:0-16264 GCA_030522625.1 Copidosoma aretas
TACGGTTTTACGAGCTCGTTCCCTGGATACAGCCCATGTGTACCGAGCATCAGCTGCACGCAGTTGTAGCGTAGGCTTGACGCCTGCCACACCAGTGCCTGCTTCAGTGGACTTTTACCAGAGACACCTATGGGATAGTCCTATGATTTTTCTCTCCGTGTAACATCCTTACAACAAAATTGTAAAATGCCTTTTATTGAGATGAGAGAGTGTGTCAAATTTCTTTTCAATAATACGTATTTCCGGTTTCACAAAAAATGGTACAAACAAAACTATGTTACACCTATGGGTTCTCCTATATCACTACTATTTGCCAACATTACCATGGACGACGCAGAAACTGATTGCTTGATTACATAAAAAATTCACATTTTATTAATTCCCTTTTCTATTGTCGATATATCGATGACACTCTGATTTGTATAAAAAAAACCAGATATTGTTACGGTCTAAAAATCTTCAACAAGTACAATAGTCACATTAAAATTACCTACGAACTTTCTAACAAAAATAGCATTATCTTTTTAGATGTAACTGTATCCATAGAAAATAATAAATTAATTACTAATTGGTATTCTAAGCCTTCCGCATCTGGCCGACTTCTACGATTGTTTAGTATGAATTTTTACCCACCTTCTTTTTATGAAAATCTAATTAAACATAGATTCCATATGCATCAGAATAAAAATACTAACACTACTAATAACACTGATAATAGTTTAAGCTCCAACACTATACGTTCCAACAATTATGCAACCTTTTTGAAAATACCGTTTATCAATGAAGATATTTTTGCACAGTTCTCTTGCCTTTATATACAATACAATTTTAAAGTTTTTCCAAAATTGAATAGAACTTTGAGCAATCAAATCAAGTTCGGTAAGGATTCGTCTGATATTCTTCATTTTATTAAAGTTGTATACAAACTGTGCTGTACTAACTGTCCATCCTCGTATGTGGGCCGAACAAAAAGTTGCGTTAAAAAAAGGATTGCTGAACACCAAAAACCAACAATGCAGAATCCATGGTTTCAAAACATATATCTGAATATAAACATGATTTTGACTGAAAATGTGCCCAAATATTAGATAGAAAAAATGTGTACAAAAAACGGATTTTGTCAGAAATGCCACATATAATTTTTACAAAAAAAATTATCAACAGACAAGACGATGATAAACACCTAAGTTAGATTTACAACACTGTTATATCGCATTTGAAAAAATGACTTTAGTTATTCGGACTCTATGAATATTGATTATTCGTTCCGAGAATGACCGAGGCGCCCTCTGCTCGTGGTCAAAGCTGGCATTCTGAACGTACGCCAGGGTATCTTTTAACACACACATGAGAGAAAAACCAGTTTTTATAAAAAATGATCATATTGTTAATGAAAATGAGCTGAAAATAACTAAATTAAATAATTTTTAACGTTATTATACTATTTTGAACAGTTGGTATGCATCGAAAAGCACATAAAAACTATGTATTACCTTTCAATTCAGAGGTTATAACAGAGTAAAAACTTTTGAACTAACAATCCCACTTGTACGTCTGCTACGTATACAGGGTTTTACATCTGTGTCACACCTGCATGCAGACAACGTTACTGTTTCGGCATTTAGATTCTCTTTAAATTAATGATTACTCACAAAGTCTTAACATCACTCTAATTTATATGTTTAGCTGGTTTCTTTTATATAATTAGGGACTAATTTCTTCTAAATATAACTCCAAATTATTAAGACATTCCAGAAAAAGAAGTTCTTTCACTTGATTTGGTGCAGTGGCGTACCTTTAGATCGCGCATTTTCGCCACCATGGACGCTGGCATGTACTCTCTTATCTCTTTCAACTTCATTCTCGGAGCAAATACTCACTTTTCCGTTCATGACTATATATTTGTGCGCGCGCGCAAATATACACGCACAATATTGTAATTTATGCTTGTTAACTAATGTAAGTTCGAAATAGATATAGACTCTAACATTCAGTAGAGATTGGACTAGCTACGGATTACGACCGTATTGTAGCTTAATAAGTTTCCATCAGGTACCTTCAAAATTTTTATTACTTGCTGTTTTGTACTGTTTATTTCTAATTTTTTTAAGCTTTTTACCTCTGTATACTATGAGGGCCGTTCGTTTATTTTTGGTTTCAGTTAATTGTAAATGCTTTTCTGAAGATTTGTCTAAAAACGTACTCTGTAATGTTTTTTTGATAGGTATATATGCAAAATGATTATCTTCATTAATTTTGATTATTACAGGTTTGACGTAATTAAATTGTTTTTTATAGAATTTTCATTGTTAATAATCAGAATCCAATAATTTATTGCTGTTTTCTATTAATTCATCAGACATAGCTTCATCGAAAATTTCTTCTGCCATTTCTGTTGGAATGTTTTTTCGCAATAAAAATTTCCTGAATTTCTCTTTTTTATATTGTGATTTAAGATGGTGAGAATTATTTAATTCACTCAAAATGTACTGAACAGTAGTTGCAGGTATATGAAATCGACATTCTAGTTTTGAATAAAACTGTGCAATATTATTAAAAAATAAGTTAGATAGATTATCTTGTGCATCTAGAAGAACATTTATTGGATTCTCACTTTCAAGCGATTCAAAATTTATAACATCGATTGCTTGTTCACTATCAGAAAAAAAACTGTCATCGAGTAAGTCTACTGGACGACCTTGCGCACTCGTATCGTGTACAATATGCGAATTCTCATCGGATGTTGTACCGCTTTGATAATAGAAAACTTTATGCTTTTTTGTAATGTGACTCGTAAGAGAAAATACAATAAAATATTTTTTGTCACAATTAAAAAAAAGGCATTTTACTTCTTGTTTTCCATGAATATGATTTTTCATGTGCTGCAATAAATAATTAAAACTGTCAAATTTTTTTCTATATATTTCAACAATACAGACATGCTTGCCCTCATCATTTGCAGAAAAGTTGGAATGAGATTTCACTGGTTCCTTTGATTTTATACCATGCTTTCGAATAACATGAGTTTTCAAATATTCTTTGGTTTTACAAACATAATCACACCGATTAAAACCGCAGTGAAAGAGGTCCGATATTTTACTGTACAATTTTTGATGATCTGTATGCTGTTTTAACGATGTTCTCTCATGACTGCAGAATTTACAATAGTACATATTAACCTGTAAATTATATTAAATAACATTAACAACTTTAAACAAGGAATTATATGATTAATGTGTTATTATCATGACATATATAAAATGTTATGCATCTCTTATAAAAGTTATTGTTTGCAATTTTGATTGAAGAATTTTTTGAATTTTATATATAAGTCAGCAGAATGAGTCGAACTACTAAATATGCTTTCGGGTTTTCGTGAAAAAACAATTTTTTTTTTTGGTTAAAAAATTTTATTTATTTTTTTTAACTTGCCGTTATGCTGTAATATTTTTACTGGTACAGATAGTGTCCTTGATGTTGTTTAATTAGTCTTTAAAATAATAATATAATAATATCCACAACGAGAAAATGAAAAAATTTAAGAATGAAAATAAAATTGAACTAAAAAATTGTGTTTTTTACATGAAAACCCGATTCTCAGATAATGATGGAAAAAAAAAAAGTTTTGTGGTCACAATTGCAAAAATTAACTTTTAACTATAAGATTAATTCCATTGCGATTTTTTTTTTAGTTGACAATAACTCAAAAAGTGTGCAACTAACGTTAAACAGTAAATAAAATTTTAAAACATTTGTATTAAAATTATCATTTTTTTTAAACCTCTATTTACGAATGATTAGAAAATGTTGTGTACGATGTTGCGAGGTAAATTGCTGTAGAAAAAA
This sequence comes from Copidosoma aretas, assembly GCA_030522625.1. Lineage (NCBI taxonomy): Eukaryota > Metazoa > Arthropoda > Insecta > Hymenoptera > Encyrtidae > Copidosoma > Copidosoma aretas. The sequence goes on from JAPYYV010004738.1 coordinate 3,847, forward strand.
AATCTTTATCGCTAAGCGAGTATAGGCTAACCTTTTCCAAATGTATTAGTGATAATAGTGTTGTAAGTTTTATTATAATTACTTTTATCTGTATTTTTTTCTTATATTTTTTCGACTCGGAAAGTAATACGCAAAAAAAAAAGTTTTCATCTTTTTTTCTAACTTCTGTATTACGAACAAAACCTAATAATCTTAATACTTAATATAATTTCAAAACATGTATATTAAAATTATTACCTTTTTTTGGGACCCCACCAATGTTAAAAAAGTTTTTACCATTACAAACAAAGTTATTAAATTTAATAACTTTCTCCCGATAAAGATACACTGCATGTACAGAATTAATAACCCGGTTATTAAAACTAATAGAATGTTGTGAAGATTTTCCCAACAATTTTTTAGTGTATCACTGTTAAAAAGTTATTAAAATTGCAATAAAATTACAAACAAGTTGATAATTTAATAACTTTTTACCCAATATAGATACACTGTATGTACAGAATTATTAGCCCGGTTAATAAAATTAATACAAAGTTGGAAAGTTTTTCCACAAAATTTTTTACAGTGTAGATATGCACGCCGTAACATGTATACAGTGTACTGTGTACCTATGTATGTGCGTGTGTTTATTTACATCCTCTACACATTATTTATCAATTACGAATTATTTAAATAAATAAATTTCCACCGACTCAAACGTGCCTTATTTTTAACTTTGTAAAATAGTCAATTTTGTATACAATGTTAGGAAATTTTATTAAGAGCTCTCTAATAAATTTCATGAATATTTTTGAAAAATAAAATCTTGCGCGTAAATAATATATGTGTTCAATTACACACCTGTGAGCTATTGCAGCGGTATCAGACTCTGTATAAGAGTATACGTTTATAACAGAGTATACTTTTATAGTTTGCAAAAAGCTCCGACCGACCCGACTCGACACGACCAGAACGCGTGTTCAATTCATGATCGACCGCATCGACTCAGCCACTGCGATCGCTCACAGCTAGATGATAAATATATACAATAAAAACTTAATTTGTTCTTCCAAAATAGGCTTCTTCGGAAACGGCGAAGTTGATGGAAAGCAAGACTTCGACAGGTACTGTCGCGCTCGCGCCTTGCGTAAAAAAGGGCACGTCCTCTCGATCAAATTTTATACCTCGCGTCTATACTTTCACTGTTAATATGCCACTAATTTATATAAGTATATTGTCAGATTCTCTCGTGGTCAATACCTTACACCACTCGTTAATACTTTTCACTGTCACTAATATTAAAATATGGTCAACGTGCAGGCAATCACGTGGATGGAGGTAAGCGTTCGACAGGTACTGTCACGCTTGCGTCTTCCGTACATCAAAACACACGTGCTGGGCTCTCTCTTTCCTTCCCGCCCGCTTTTTTGCACCTCACTTCAATATCTTTTTCACTCTTATTATCACACTGGAAATGGTAAACGTGGAGATCGCGTGGTAGAAGGCGAAAGGTACTCTAGCGGTGGCGTCTTCCGTATAACTAAAACCTGCACCGGCTCCTCTCTTTCCTTCTCTCTCGCTTTTTTGCACTTTAATATACTTTTCCTTATTATTACTACGCTATAATATATATGGTGAACGTCAAGATCGCGTGGCTGGACGCGAGTTCGACAGGTACTGTCACGCTCGCGTCTTCCATACAACAAAACACACGTACCGAGTTCTCTCTTTCCTTCCCTCCCGCTTTTTTGCACCTCACCCCAATACACTTTTCACTCTTATTATCACACTAGATATAGTAAACATGGAGATCGCGTGGTCAAAGGCTAAAGTTCGACAGGCAAGGTACTGTGTAGCGGTCGCGTCTTCCGTATAACTGAAGACATGCGCCGGCTTCTCTCTGACCTCCCCTCTCCCTTTGACTCCTCATATCGATACAATGAGGAATGTATGGTGTCAAGCTCAGCCAAGAGGGCGCCAGGGCCATCCGGTCCTGTTTATGGATGTATGCGACGTATTAGTGTGTCCTTGTGAGTATATATACTAAATGTCGGTAGGATCGGTCATCGAGTTCATCGACACTGTAATTTATTATATCGATAGTGTCGACCCACACATACTCGCAGTTCTATTTACGGATACACTAATACATCCGTAAATTAGGATCGGGTGGCCCTTGCGCCCTCTGGGCTAAGCTTGACACCATACATTCCTCATTTACTGTTGTTATATGACACACTTGATGCTGCCGCGATGCGAGATGCATGTGCCGCGGGCACTCTCGCAGCATATATGTATGTGTACCTGCGTAAGTACACGTGCATTACACTTTTAGCAAATATTTCTAAATATTAAAGTATATTCAATGAGCATTTCTATAGAATTTTGTTTCATATTTGCAATAAATTTTATAAACTTCTGTATTATTTTAAATTGCGCACATTTATTAGAAAATTGAGATGAATTTTGTCATCATTTAATTAATATCTTTAGTAATCCAGTTTCGGCAAATGTTTTCGAATGTTGTATTGAATTTAACGTAGGATTATAATAAATTTTTCAAATCTTGATTTTAAGTTTCATAATCTTATTCTGAAATATTTATGAAGATATTATTCGATTCCATAAAAACAGTTATGACTTAAATTTAAACAACATATCTTAAAATTAGAACAATTGTTATAAAATTTCATCCACAGATTTATTATTTTTCATAAACAAAACTCATAAATATTATACGATAATTTTGAAATGTTATAAAACTTCTAGTAATTTTAATAAAAATTAACATTATTATATTTCCAGAATATGATTTAGTAATTTTCATATGGATTTTTCCTATATCTTATAAGCTTCTATATTACATTTCAGAATAATGTATATTAATGATCTTCAAGCAACCAGATTTTTAAGTTTAAGATACAAGTGTCTCTTGAAAGTCTCTTAAATTAAAGACTATTTTTTACAGTCGACCGTTATTATTATATTTCTAGAATATGGTTTATTAATTTTCATATGGATTTTTCTTATATTTTACGAACTTCTGTATTACATTTCAGAATAATGTATATTAATGATCTTTAGGCAACCGGATTATCAAGTTTGAAATAGAAGTGTCTCTTAAAAGTCTCTTAAATTTGAGACTATTTTTTACAGTCGACCATTATTATTATATTTCCAGAATGTGGTTTATTAATTTTCATATGTATTTGTCATATATTCTATGAAATTCTATATTAAATTTTATAACACTGTATATTAATGATCTTTAAGCAACCAGATTATCAAGTTTAAGACACAAGTATCTTTTAAAAGTCTCTTAAATGTAAGAACATTTTTCACAGTGCAGTTATTACTTGAATTTAAACAACATATCTTATAATTAATGTAATTGTTATCAAATTTTATCTATAGATTTATTATTTTTCATAAACAAAACTCATAAATATTATATGATGATTTTGGAATATTATAAAACTTCTATTAATTTTAATTAATATTCACATTATCATATTTCCAGAATATGACTTATTAATTTTCATATGCATTTTTCTTATATTCTACGAGATTCTATATAAAATTTTATAACGATGTATATTAATGATCTTTAAGCAACCAGGTTATCAAATTTGAGATACAAGTGTGTCTTAAAAGTCTCTTAAATTTAGGAATATTTTTTATAGTGTATTTTTGAAAATTATATGATATTATCCTGATTTTAATCAGAAAATAGAGCAAAACGTGAAGTCGCTAAATAACTACAGTAGATCTCAATACGTTTATCATTTTTTATGAAAAATTTACTTGCAATTACACTACAGTTGCACAAAAATCGGAAACAGACGATGTAATTTCCGTGCAATTGCGATTGCACAAATATTCTTCCATAAAATTGCGATTGTATGAGCTTTGGTTACTAGAGTGTAGTATACAAATGGATTCATGTTGGTTGTGTCTCCTTTGATATTCAATAAAATATTTTGGAATCTAGGAAAATAATAGATTGGAATAAAAATACCTCTAGCTGCTTCCTTTTATATAGAAAAATAATAAAGGCTCATTAAAAAACCCATTAACTGGACTTATGCTCCCTAATACGATAGTAGATACGCATAGATAATTATTGTGCCGGCATTATGCATAATTTAAAAATTAGTACAGCAGTCAGCAGTAGAAAATTTTGGTCAAGACAGAGTCGCACCAACAAATAATACCATCTCGCTTAATTCTGAAATCCAAAGTAATACACAATCTTGTGATAAGCTATCAATATCAATCAATCGGAATATTATTAACAATATTTTCTCTTCAGTGGAAAATGGTACGAAATGCGTTGGCAGGTTAAAAAACATGCTCTGAACATTATTATCAAGGGGATAAAGCGCAAAGGGGTAATGTAGTCAGGGCTCCTAAGAAGGCATGTATATTGTATGATATTATCAATCTTAATTGGCATGCGGAGTAATTAATAGTGTTACTGTTTCGCTGATCAAAGCAAAAGGAAAATTTTTTTAACTATTACAGCAAGCAAATAACTCATTTTCAGAACCCTCTCACGCTAATGAGGTGAATGACCGACAGTTCTTACATTCAATCTTAATTGTCTTAGTTGTTAACATGTTTGTAAGGTATCTTCTTTTTTTATGATGATGTACGTATTAAATAGTATGTAACAAACTCGTTTTTGAAGAGATTGTGTCAAAACGTTTTAATGCTATTCAAGAGAATGACTATAGTCATTTATCAAAAGCCTATGTTAAGCTATACAAAAGTACTGATTTTAAATCGTTAACATCTTTCAATAAAGTACATTTTGCTATACTCTTCTGGACACCATTCAATAGCTCGAAAGTTCGTCCATAAATATTTAAAGTTTCAGATCTGTCAAAAACTCTTTTACAATGATCCTCTTTAAACAGTCATCTGCTTTATATTAAAATGTGTGGAGTACATTTCTGGGACATTGAACATGATACTGTTCCTATTATGTTCTTCGTGTTGCATTACTGTACGTACTTCCTTTTTCGACCTTTAAATGTGTATATAATAATTTTTAACTGCAAAATACTTATTTAAGCCTCTTTCACGAAACCTTCAAATATATATTACTTTGTATTCGTCGTAATAAATATTTTAGAAATAAATCCTATTTATTAAGGATTCAGAAATCTATAAAATTCAACCTTAGGAGTGGCTCTTGAAACACGATTCAACGATTGCAAGGGATACGTAATACGCAAATATATTATTTTTCCTGACTGTTGATGCTTTAGATGGGGGACTATTAAAAAAGTTCAAGCTGATGAACCAAGCAAAAATGTTAATTCATACTAAAAATTATAATTATGGTGTTAAGACTGGAACAAATAATGAAATGATGACGGCGCAGAGTAAAGCGAATAGTAATGTACATAAGACTACTTCTACTGCGGGATATTTTTTTTTTTTATGTATTAGGTCACGTAAATAGTATGCCGCTGTTTTCTGTAAAATTGTAAAACTTCCCTTAGTTTTGCATGCAATATTATCAACTTTGAAGTAATGCATATTTTAAAAATTTACAAACTAATACTTAATTAATATATAATGACGATAATATACTGCAACTACAATATATATTACTTTTTATTTCATTATCCCGTACAAATGATGAATGAATTTATGAACAAAGATGACTATTCTCTGTAAGTCAATGTAAATGACAAATAACAGTACGTTAATTTAAATTTACTTGGTGGAAACTAGTTTCTTATAAATGACAGAATTGTTCTATATGTTACATATAATATTTAAGTTTATTTATTGTTTTTCTTAACTTTTTAAGATCGACGTATCTTTCTTAATTACAATCAAAAAAATCATTCTTTATTTGCAATAATTTTCAGTCAAGAAACAGGTACTTTGGTTTTTTGTTGTTCCATCGTATCTACATTTAAATTGACGGTTTTATTGCAATCGTTACTTATTATATTTATAAATACGGCTAAATGCGCAAAGCAATTAAATTCTACCGAGAAGTTTTCTTCGGGGATTTAAAACCTTAATATTCAAAGTAAATTAAAACTTCCTAATTTTAAATTATTTAATTATTCGATCGTTCGTCAGCTGTTTTAGACATTTTGTCATTAAAATCAGCTTAAACTAGTAGGTCAGCGTAAGTGTCCCAAGGTTCTAAAGCTTCGTCAAGAAGGAGGAAATCAAGAAAAGTATTATTATAATTTTATGTATTTTTAAACGAACAATAAATAAACTAAATGTTCCACATTGCAATTTCTCTGGATAAATCTAAATACCTGAAAGGGTATTCGGTTAATTGTCGCTTTCGTACTTTGAATTAAGCAGATTTTAGGTACTGTCTTTACTGCAAAAAAGAGCTTCCCGATTCCGTAGAAGCTGTACCGATGGCTGCTGTTTGGTTGGACAGCATACCCTATCAAGTAAGACTAAGCCTCTTGTTTAAGGAGCTTCATAATTTTCATAAAATGTATTATACATTGCTAGGTTTCAAATTTAAGTCCAATCTTCGAGACTTGAAACCCAACATTTATTAAATTTTTTTCGTAACATAAACAAAAAATGCGTTTTACAAGTGTTCGCTTCTGGATTTACTTGAATTCACGAGTCTTATCCGTGTTGCCAGAACAATTTTGACAATACATTAAATAGTATATTGTAGCTAAGGACTAAACTTATAGCATGATTTACAGTCTAACATACTATTTTACAGAATCTGTCACCAAGCAGAGGCAATGCAGAGCAAGCACAAAGTGACCTCTTTACGATTGATGAAACCATTAAGTATAGGATTCACAGAAAAAATTTAGGAGAAATGTAAGTTATTCATCATTTCATAAAGTATAAGTATATATACCTTACATCTTTTACAGTACTTAACTGATTAAATATATTTACAGTTTACATATATATCCTACACCACCCGCTCGGGAAGGTATATCTGTACGTGTCCAAGACCTGCACTGCCTGAAAGGAAATGCATATTTTAACGACTCTGTAACTAATTTTTATATCAAGTATATACAAGATACACTAATGACAGATGGTGATCGAATTCAAACGTATGTTTTTGACACGTCTTTTGACACAAGCCTAAAATCTAGTGTATCTTCAATTGTAGAGCGTGGCAGTACTTTTACTAAAAACATTAATATTTTTAATAGAGAATATGTGTTCGTTCCAATCAACGGAAAGTACAAATATTTCTTTTAATCTACTTTTATATCGTTCCATTTATAAAAATAATGTACCCACCTGTATATGAAAAATTTAACAAATGTTTTTAGACGTCGTACATTTTGATTCAATTTTAATTAATATTGCACTCACTAAATTTATATTATATTAGTGCATAAAAATAATTGCATAATTATATATTGGAATTCCAATACTTTGCTTGGCTATAAAATTTTTACCATTCACAGTTATACTGTGAGTAATTCCAAAAAGTTCGTTACTCTTAGTGACATTAAAACTTATAAGTAAATATAGTTACGTGTGTAGTTAGCAAATAGTTAGAGAGACATGTGAAAAACACCTGTTGATAATTTAATAATAATTTATTATAAATTAAATCTCTTTCAGGAGCCATTGGTTCTTAGAAATTGTGTACTTTCCTAAAGCAGATCCGAAAAAAGTACTGAATCATTCACCAGAGAATCGACCGCGTGAAGATATTTCTTTTGAAAATAACCATAAAACGAAGAAGTACGTACCAAGCTTGTATTTCTAAGTAGTAATTCTTTTAAAGAGGAATTTAAAGCTGCATATTACTTATCAATAATTACAAAAATTCATCTGAAACTATTCTAACAATAATGTAAAAGTTTTTTTTATATTATAATCAAGATACACTTTATCAGTTTGCTTATTTTTGTTCTGATTTCTGTTAAAGACAATGAAACGAGAAGTGCAGTACCAGTTTTATTAAAATTTTCAAGCAAAGTGTAGGAACAGAGAGAAGGGCTTAACGGTATGTTTACCAAAGGGAATATTCCGTAGTATTAATTGACGTAGAGCAGCAAATAAAATTCTCTGATTGCGGAGCATATATGTTGTTAATTAAAGAGAGTATCTACGCTGTAAGAATTTATTCTTACACGAAGTATTTTCTAAAGAAAAAAAAAATTTTTGTCTTATTAGGCTCCAAAAAAAGCTACGAACAAGTTTATAATCTAAGCCACTGGATACCAGCAAACGAAAAAACCAGCAAAAGGGAACAAATCAAAAATCTGATATTGCACTTGGCTTTAATTTATTTAAACTTAAATACATAAATTACATTTTTCCGTTTGTGATAAATGCTTTTGTAAGTTTGATTATTCCGTAAAGGAGCATATTGTTTAGATGACCGTGTATATTTTCTATTAAGTTTAATTGTACCTGCATGAAAACTCGATAAAGAAGATATTGTTACATTATGCAAGAGAATAAATATGAATATTAGTCAAATTAAATAAATGTAAGGGTCACGTTTCTTATTTACGTACTATGTGTGTATCATGTATTTACACATAAGACTTATTTGAGACACCAAATATTTGTTTCAGTATGACATATAGTTTAAACACTGCTCTCGAGGTATGAAATGTATTACATGTACAACTGATGTGATGAGAAGAACTGTATGCGAAGGGTATTAGAATAGAATGGTAATAACTCATGATATTTTACACAAGTTTCTAAGAAAATAAGAAAAAAGGGTTAAAATTATATTTAAAAAAGATTTTTCTTTACTAATCCATCTTGTCATTGAACAATCTTTGAAAATTGCAGCATACCGTATTTTCTGAGCTATTGAGTCATCGTCACACCAAAAAATATTACTCTTGTACATTTTTCATCTTGAATCATATTGCAGATTAGTCGGTGAGTGTGTGGCATATGAACTTGGCTAACCTGAAGGAAAAAGATTGTTTTGTAAAAAAAAAATTTTTTTACCAATATGCAAATAGTTATTACCTTAGAGATTTGAAATTCTTGGTAGAATTTCACCTGCTTTCTATAATTGTTATTGAATATAATACGATCAAGAAATGTTGCAAAAAGTACGATGATCCAAACTAGCCAACAAAAAACTGAATTTTCATCAGTTGAATGTTATTTAGACTTTTTTTTAAAACACCAATTCTCTTACAACCTGTAAGTCTCACCTCGTGTCATAGACATTTTGTCCAAACGACAAAACGCCCACCAATGAGGAGAAGGTATTATAAATTTCGCCCACCAATCAGCGCAAAGGGTGGTTGAACAGTTTATATACACTCATTGGGTAACACGAACTGTAGCAAAAGCAAATGTCAACGCTTAGAGTCACACAGATAGTATGTTACCGTAGAGTTTACGGCAGGTAAGACAACTTTCGTCGATAATGTAGACGAATTATAATAGGCTGAATATCCGATAGATGTCAGGGCTAATACTAAATCAAGTACAAATTTCCACTGGGCGATTTGATGTGACGATTAAAGGGGTCGCGAAAGTAAAAAAAAAAATACAGCTGTAATTCTTGCCAGTTGTTCAAGTACTTTCAGTAACAATACTGTTATTAAAAAATATGTGTCGAATATTTGTTGAAATAAGAAAACAACGTTCGTAGCTATAATTCTAAGCTCTTGCAGCTTCAATTTAAAGGGGTTCAAAATATTTTTCTCTTCTTGGCATATGTAATTAATGGCCAATAAACAAAATTGAATTGAAATACAAATTTACAATGGCCGTGTAAATTACTTTTAAGGCCATTAAACTCCCACTACTACTACAAATTTTCACTTGGCGATTTAAAGCGACGATTGGAGGGGTCGCTACCATGATTTACGATATCATTGTTAAAAATTCTGCTTGGGCTGTTAAGTATCAATCTTTTTGGTTCCTTAACAAATATTATTTAGCTATTTTCATGGTAAGAAATATCAATATTATTTAATGTTCATAGATTATAAAGTATTAGGAATTTTTATTCATTCTTTTTTTTTGCTTTATCGCAGATTAAGCTTTCCATCGTTTGAAAAGTAATTTGTTCAAGTACTTATTAGAAATGTTTTTTAAGGCATTAAATATAAGAACATGTCATTTTTACAACATGTCAGTCTATGCATGTGTGTAAATGTATATGTATAACGCATGTTACCAGTCATCTCAAAAGCCCCTCGACCGACTTAAATGATCCAAAGCTACTTTTTTTTTTGGACGGTAGCTTGGAAGAAAAAAATCCTACTTAATATACTTACTGTTCTGACAATTTTTCGATTTTAACCGAACTGTTTTGCGAATTTACGTGAAAAATAATTTTGTATCTGATTCCATACATAGATTTGTTGTATAAAGCATTAACGTAAGTGTAATTTCCACTTCTAATTATTTCGTTTATTCAGTTCGTTTTTCTTTCAATAATGCAATAGTACAAGTTTTCTCAAAATAAAGCAAATATCAGATTTTTATTGTCAGCTTATAATAATCCAGAGTTCAAACCATTTACTGCGTTCAATTACAAGTGCTTCAAATAATTATTTCAGTTTTTACCTTATTAAGGATGCTATCACGATCTGTCGATTACAAAATATTTTGATATTACGTAAGTTTCACATTCTGCGTTTTTCGTTCTTTTTAATAAATAAATTACTACGATTTTCTTTAACAATAGGTTACACATAACATTAATATTGATGCATTCTAACAATACTAGGCTAACATTTATTTTTCTTTATCCTTGTACCGGCTTCAGAAAAAATTCAATACTCATTTATCAGTAATATTGTTAGCCAGAGATCTTCATTCTTAAAAAAACACGTTAACTGCTATTACTAGTGTAGTAAAAATTTTTATACTGTTCTATGCATTGATCTTACAATTTTTTACTACAAACTTTTAACTACATTCCACTTATCCTGTTAAATGAATTAATTCTAATCTTGTTAGCAAAGTACGCTGATTTTCTTCAACAATACGACAGCAATGCAATAGACATATTTTTATAGACAATTGCCCAATTTTCTCCATTTTCATAGCGGCTCGAAAAAAATAGTTTCGGCTTTCATTAAAGTTCTTATTTTGTTTTCGCTTATAACAATAAATTTTTGGCTGCTTTTTGGAAAACCAATTTTAATAATAATTCACAAATGATAGATTAGATACACTTTTACTTTCCATTCTACACAATTGCGTAACGGTACTTTATTCTCATTTTTGTTATAACATTAGTATGATAAAAAAAAAAATTTCTTTACCTGGGAGGAAGAAGGTCCCGTTTTGGAGTAGCACTAAAAAAAAAACGTGTTTCGGAGTGGTGCTAAGAAAGGGCCTATTCCGGCTGAGTAACAAGAAAGGGGCCAGTTTCTAATATTTGAAATAATGATAATGAAATATTTATAGTCCAATATTACTAAGAGTTACCCTTTTTTCTTACTTTTCTTATATATTTCTCACGAAGTTTCTGCTTTTATAGAGTTTTGTCCGAAATATGTCCTTTTTTTGCTTTTTGCCCGATATGGCACTTTTTTTGCTGCTTAGCCGAAATACATCCTTTCTTAGCGCTACTCCAAAATACGACCTCACATAGAGCTAATTTGAAACGCGCCCATTGTTAGCACAACTCCAAAACGCAACATTCCTTACATTTGCGATTAGGTGTCTGTTCTTAAATTTTACAATTGCAACTAATACATGTACTCATCTTTCTTATTTTCCTTTCAAGCACGTTTTCCCTCGATAATATTCGTAATATTCACGAGTTTTCTTTTCTTATAACAGTTACTTCTCTGTTAGGCTTATTCTTGCTTGGTTCTAATGTCCTCTGATTATTGTCAGTTAAAGCATTCTGTTGGTTCCCACTATTGCTCAAACATTGAACAGGCTCCTAGCAAAAGAACGAAAAGTGTCACGAAACGCTATATTACACATTTCATACTAGTTTGTCACATGCATAAACGGCATACACTCTCCGTCCCATAATATCAACACGAAATTTCAGAACACTTACAGTTTCCTGCAAAGCATCTGCAAAGGCATTAGTTGACACTTTCGTCGCTATTTCTTGATCCACGTCGCAGTCGAAATTTTCGTAGTCCATGACCTCATCTTCGGCGTCAGAATCTTTGATCTCCTCAGAGTCTGACTCCTACTTTTCAGAATCAGGTTCATCTACAAACATTGAAATATTCTTCCGTTACTTTACTTAATACTTTTGATTCCGAGCTTTTTGATACTAACGTACAATATAGATAGGCACATGAAATGCACTAAAAATGATTGAAACACCATAGAATTGTCTTGTATTTGCAGTATTTTGCGAATACATTTCTTTTTTTAGAATCTTAGGTCTTGCAACATTTTTTATTTGAGTATTTCGCTCTAAAATAAGAAATGTGGTTCGTGCTTTGTACACAAAATTCCTACACGCTTTTTTTCCTCCGAAAGTACTGAGTAA
>JAPYYV010004739.1:0-22612 GCA_030522625.1 Copidosoma aretas
ACTCTGGGTTTGACTTGGATTTTTGTGAATCGGCGAGGAACAAATTTGAAATTGTCATATCTCGGTCAAAACAAAATAAATCTGGATGATTTAAAGTTGGTTTTGAAGTTAAAGGATCATACTTTTAAGTAATGCTACTGGTTTTTTAAAACAAAATTACTTCGAGATGTCACATAACCTCAAATATGTCTAAAAACGGTGTTTTTGGCACATTCAGGTTAAGATATCTCGAAAACCTAACGTGATAGAGCAATTCTGACGCCGGATTCGGATTCAGCGCACCAAAAACCGTCGGAAATGTATATTTGCGTTTCTGTTTCTAAATTTTTTCAAAATTTTGTTGGGCTGTCTTATTTATATATTTGTAGTGTTATTTGTGATGACAGAGGAGGAAGTGCCGAGGAGGTTTGGATCTTAAAAAAAAAAAAAATTTCTTTGTTTGCAGTTTGAGTCTTTTACGTCCACCGTTTATCTGGAAGTATAAAAAGACTTATAACAAAATAACACATCTGTACTAAGGCCCGAAAATTGCATAAATTAATAAATTAGTTACTCTGATGTTAATGAAATATAGGAAAATATATTGTGCGTCAAGTCATTTTGTAAAATTAGTATCTCTAGCTCATAATAACCTTGAAGAAATTAAGTAGCTTAATTTAATATCTCGCTGAGCGCTTAAAATAGAATTTAGTTTCATGACTCGTGAGATTTTAAATGCCCCCGAATTTATTCCGAAAAGATACTAGCTTGTAAAAAATAGAAATCACTGTTTTTTCTTTTGCAAGGGATTGTGATAATATATCAATTTTTAAAATTAACATAAAAAACATACCTATATTTGATAGTTTTTCAAAGCTTGAATCGTTCTAAATAAAATTACTATCAAAATTTTTTTGACCTTGTTACAGGCACGTGGTATCCCTGAGCGTTGCCGATAAGTCAGTCAGAGTTTCTGACTTCATTACTAATAATAAAGATCTAATGACAAATAGTTAGTGCATTAATTACAAAACTTGTAAACTTTAACGGAAAAAAGTATGTGGGAAAGTTTTAGCTTGACAAAACCTTTAGCGTCGAAGTTTTCCAACAATGTTTAAAAAAGTTTACCTGGTTGATTTAAATCGTTTATTCAAGAAACAACTTGAATGAATAACTTTTTATAACTACGTGCTCAAATAGTTGACGATAAGCTGTCACCAGTATGCAGCACATGACCTAACCTGATGCACGAGCTACTCGAGGCTGTGGCACAGTTATTGACAGCTTTGTACGTAGATATAAAAGACTCTCTATTTTAGCTGTTTCTAAAACAATAGATTGAAAAATTTCAGTAAAACTTCTTCAAACATTGACAAACAACTTCGCCGCTGAAAGTGATGTCAAGCTGAAACTTTAAAGTATATTTTCTTTTCTCAACGTCTACAAGTTTCGTAATCCATTCACTACCTATATGTCATATGATATCTATTATCAATAATGAATTTCAGAAATTGAGATCTAGTTATCGGCAACGCTGCGGTATTCTACGTGCTTATGCCAAGTGCCGAACGATTTCGATCATAAATAACTGCGAAATAGCAGTTCATATTTTAAAAACTATTAAATCCAACTTTAAAAAAAATATAGCTCTTACTATTCATGTAAGACTGAATAATTGGATCAAGATTTGTGAAAAAAAACAGTTACATATCGTCATTTTCCATAAGTTCGTATTTTTTTAAATTGATTTTGGCACATTAAAAATTTTCACTTTTGTCACAAACTTTGATTTCGCTTTGAGCGCTCAGTGATTTATTGAATAGGGCTCCTTATATTGTGGTTTTCGGTCTCCTGTATTTTCTTTAGGACACAAAAATTTTCCCATTTTTTAGGGATACATTGGCATAAAATAATTTTTTAGTAACATGTTTACTATTATATAAATGAACTTCAATTTTCCTAATTTTCTAGGACTTTCTTGCATCAAACCTATACAAACATAATAAAAAATAAAAAAACAGTTAGGTAAGTTTCCATACTAGCTATATTTTCCTGTTATGCATCAGTAAAATACTTTATTCTTAAAAACTGTAAGAAAGATGATATTGTTGGTTAATATTTCTCATGTTTCCTGTAATTTAGAGAATTTCGTCATTTTTAAAGGCTATGTTAGCATACAATAATTACTGAATAGCGTGAGAATATTGAAATAAATTACCTGCAGCTGCCTTAATGATTCTAAAATAGTTTACTGCTGTCATATAAGTAAAACTAAACCATTAAAAAATTATGTTTACTTTCTCTACTTTTACTCACTGCTTTACATGTGCACCACGAAATTGCTGTCTGCTTATTGACCCCGTAATAGGTTTTACTTTTTTAGGACTGTATTACGTACTCTAAAGATACACGTCTAATTTTGACTGACACACGTGATTATGTATTTATCAATATCCATACAGGCGCGCGCGCGCGCGCGCGCGCACACACACACACACACACACACACACACACACACACACACACACATACACACATAAACTAATCCTGGAAAATATGCAATGCAAATATAGAAACACCATGCAGAGAATAATATAGAAGAGAGTACTGAGTACTGAGTCTTAGCCGCGTGAAAACAGCCAAATCGAGCCGACAAGTTACGAAGCAAATAGCGTCGTTTCGTGATGCCACACAGAGTTTGTCTTAACTCCCTGACACACCTATAGATGTTTAAAATAAAAAATGGTATGTCAGCAGTATCATATAGTACGTATATAAATGAAAATTTGTATACGTGTATGTATGAAAATTAAATTAAAATAATTATTTTTAATAAATTTATTAACAATGTATCATTTACACAAATATATGGAGCACAACGAAGTTTTTATAATTTAAGATGTTTCAGTAGTGGTATCAAATCTTGTTGTTTCTGTGTGATCTCATCATATACTTCATTCCAAGGCCCATAATTAAGTATGAGGATCTCTTTCGCTTGATTCAAAAACTGTTTAGTTTTCGTTATCACATTCCTGTAGAGCAGACATCAATTTTTAGGATTCATACAAAATTTGGTATAGGACATATGGTATCAAAAATTAAATCTTTTTTTTACAATGTTAATAATAGAAGGCATAATTATACTAGTAGTTCTGATAATCAGAACACAATAGTTCTAGCAATTATGATTATTATTATTATAATGTCAGGAGAAACAAAAAGAAGAAGAAGAAGTATTCCATGTTAGGCTCATGTGTTGAATTTACTAAGGTGGCTAAATTTCGGAGCACTCTTAGTAGTTTACCTTTTTATCGTAAGCGTGTGTTTCACTTAAAAGATATTTTTTTACATAAATTAACAATTTTACTAATAAAAGCTACATGTTAACTATGTAAATCAAGGCTAGCTGCATTTACCATGGAAGAGAGTGCACAAGTTTGACGACAATTAATGCTAAAAGAAAACATATTGCACCATATTGTCAACATTAAGAACTACAATAAAAAATCATAAATTCATACAAACAATTAACCTGTAAAATTACAGTAAAGATGCGCAAGCTTAAATGTAAAAATTCAATGAAGTATAGTGATACGAAAAATAATAGAACTAATTATCAACGCATGTATTTACACTGCGTTGTTTTTCTGTATCCTTGACCAAAAAAGTCTGGAATCAAATAATTTTCTATTTCAGTCTAAAATGGACGTTAATGATTATAAATAAAACGTACACTGGGAAAATGATAGTCGTTCGTCGAAGTAAAATAAGCTATAGTGTCCTGTATTTAGATATGTATTAGGGTGTCCGTTCTTGACCAATTTTCACTTTTCATCATATACCCCCTAAAATCTCTTTGTTGTATCCTAAGATGATAATCCATACCCTTAAAACCCGAATATTTTAGATTTAACACGTGCCCCTAGATGCAATTTGGTTTCCCATTTAAATAGCATAAGATTTTCAAACTTCAACCTTGTTTAATTTTGTTGACCACTGTAAGTATTTTTTCTGGATTTTTAAATCACACCATTGAATCATGTATTACTTGGACTGTATTTATTGATTTTCTCCAGCTCAATATGAGCATGTTGAAAAAGTTCGATTTTGGCCTTCGAAGCCTTCGAAGAACAAGAAATCCAAAATAAAAATTTTCTTCAACTTGCTTATTTTGAGATGGTGAAAACCAATTAATCAAGTTCAAATGACATGTTATTTAACGGTATGATTTAAAAATCCAGAAAGGATACTTAAAGTGGTCAAAAAAATCAAACAAGGTTGAAGTTTAAAAATCTCATGCTATTTAAATGGGAAATCAGGGTATGGATTATCATTTTTGGATACAATGAAGAGATTCCAGGTGGTGTGTGATCAAAAAGTCCAAATTGGTGAATAACGGACACCCTAATATGTATGTATTATTGCCAAGTAGCGCCAGTGGTGCATGCGCAGAAATACTACTTCCATTCGTAGTGCTTTGTCGGTCTTTTGTAATGACATACGTAACTAATACTTGCCATTCATCAATTAATTAAGGCTATACGAGTATTTTAATTGTAACTGCGACTAAAACGATAGTGTTGAAGATAAAAGTTGCTCAAAAATAAAATACAAAAAATTTAATAAAACGATAGAGGATGTAGAAAATAAGAAAACGGATAGAAACGCTTACAAGAAAAATTTAAAGGTTTACAAAAAACTAAAGTTCAAGTGTGGGAAAATAAAATAATTTCTGACAAGTTTACATGATACAATTTTATGAAATAATTTTATTACATTATTTATGAAAAAATTTAAAAGTGATCATTTATCGCTGGATAATAGTAACATAAGTACAAGACGGTGTACTTGAAAATAGTAAAAATAGGCAAAAAAAAAAAAACAAAATGACTAGCTCAAGTGACATTTCGGAATAAAAAATGGTAACGATTAAGAGATTTTGTTAACGTCATGAATGCATGTTTATCATCTAATAACATTGATATAACTATTTTAAATTTTTATGTTTGCTAATATTGAAGTTATAAAGTGATTGCGGTACAAACGGTGACATTTAGAATGTATCTAAATAAAAATAACAATCATTTTAGAAAGTGTATGGTGAGACATATAGAATTCAATAAAAGATATATCTGAAATAATTAAAAAGGTCTCTCAATTAATTATAATAATGACTTCTTTGATGACGTGAACGGCTCTATATAGTATGTAAGCGACTTACATATGATTAAGGAGGCGCCCTCGTGACGGTTCCTGAACCTAGGCCAGGTCAATTTGATAGTTTTAAAATGTACTGAATCCAACGATATAATTATTTATATCACTTTCCGTGCACAATTTTGAGATATTATTGAATTTACATAGCTCTTCTTTATATGTATTATTACGGCGGAGCTCGCATACGCGATGAAAACAACCTAATATGTCGAATAAATGAACGGTTCCCGTAATAAGAGTGCACAAGTCTTGTAGAAAAAAACCTTAGCTTTCAGATGGTACATTAAAAAATATCGGTTTCTGTGGAAAATTTCGAGATATTCTATTGAAAATTGAACAAGTCATTGTATACCCACAGGTTAGCCTATGTTTTCCTTGCGCCAGTGATGCCAATCACCTGAGTTCGCGACCAAATTTGTGACCTACGACGTGGGTTGACATCTCTGCACGAGGAAGCCTCTGCTGATATACCTCCTTGTTTTGAAACTATTCTCATAACTAATGCACCTTTCAATTTGTAGATGGATAGAGTTCTCACGTAGCAGCGATTTTAAAAAATAATGACTAGTGGGGCTTCATCCTCTTGAGCGCTTTGTGCGCCAACCCCCCCATTACGATTCAAAAATATATACAATTGAGCGATTTCCACACCAACTTGAAGGTATCAAAACAGGACGTTGAATTTACTTTCTTAAATTTTGGATACACTTACTAATGAAAAATATTATCATGTCATAAAATCATACAGAATTCTTCAAATAATTAACTTATCAAATGTTTAAACCGTGGTCTCCGCCAATAGCCGCACATACCACGTGAATACAAAAATACCTTATCTTATATCTTTATTGAAACAAATTACTCATTTTTATAAAGATATTCTTCAGTCTTCATGGTTCAGATTTCGAATGCAACGTATACTAAAAAACGTACATCAAATTATTATAAATTGTAACATGAAATGAAAAAAATTGAACACTTTGTAGTCAAAATTATTTTGTTTTTTTGTAAACATGAAAAATTTCTTGCATAAACTAATGTTTTGATAAATTTTTTCGGTGAACAGGAAAAAAATGTATTACTCCAAAATTATTTAAAAAAATCATATTATCATATAATGAAAAAGTTTTGAATAGTTATGTTTCCAATGAGTACATTTTTTTTCAGTGTATAATTGTTTGGACTCATGTAAAAGCTGAGTATCTCAAGAAGTATAAATTATTAGAAAAAAAGCATTTTTTTTTTTCTGAAATTTTATTGATATATTCATAAAATTTTTACAAAACGCATAAGAATTCTTTTTTTACTGAAAAGCAGTTTAGTAATGGGAACAGTTTATTCCAATCAAAGATTTCAGACAAAAATATGATTTCCAATTTATTTTTGTTTGATGACTTGTCTTCAATAAAAATTTCGTCAGGGTTTCGACATCTTGAAAAAGCTACGTATAACTGTCCATGTGCAAATGATGGTTTATCATGTACAATCTAACTCTGTAAGACTTTGTTTTGTGATCCTTTTTTTTTCACTGCTAATGCTTGTACAATGGGGAATTGTTTCTAGTTCTAAATTATTCGAAAACTAATATTGCAACTAAACATCTTTAACTTTCCAAATTTCAGGTACTATACAATTTATATCATCTACATCTTCAATGTTCAATAAAACTTTTGATAACTCATAATTTCTTGAGCTCATTTTTTTCTTCAGTTTCATTACTTTGAACTGCGACCATGAAAAAGAATATTTCATAAACTTTTTTATTGTTTGTAGTCGGCTTTTACTTTTTGATTTCGGTAAAGTTTACCTAAACTCTCTACCGAAAATTATTAACTGTCTAGCAAATGAAAGTGACTCAGCATGACAACGATTTCTTAAAGTATTATCAACGATTTCTAGAGCTTTCTTTGGAATCATGAAAGCTTCATCCCATATCACCACACCGCACTCTCTCAACTTTTTTTTGTCGGATTTTAATTTATAAGTTGTTGCTTCTATACCTGATAAATCCATAGGTTATCTGAATGTTCTATGACCTGTCGTATCTCTAGGTAATAATATAGAAGCTATCCTAGTCCAGGACATAGATACCACTTTTTTTCTTACTTGAAAGATAATAAATACACGTTTCATATATATGTAGAGTATATAAAAGCTTATGCAGGTGGCCAAAGCTAAGAGAGGGCTGAAGCCACAATGGGAAAATGGCAAACGAAAAGACGACATGGAAGAATGACGCAATTTAGAGGTATTAAGAGGCTACGGAATAATATTAGAATTTAAAAATAGATAGCTATGCGGAGCTGCTATGAGGAGCTGCGAGGGGGAGGGGGAATACTAAAATACTGACACGGCGGCCACGGCGGCGATAGTGGCGGCTATGATACTATTTTATTATATGTAGATAAGAATTTTTTTTCTAATATCTCAATGTCAAAATCACAGCTCTGCTCACGTTTTAATAACCATGCTTGAATAGATTGATAAATGTAATTTAAGCCGAAATGAAAAACAGAGGATACCCAATTACTAGATGCGCATGGTTGAAAGCACTAAGTATGTGCCTATTGATCATTAATTAATTACGAAAAAATACAATAATTAGTACTATTCAAGAAAAGATAAATGATTTAAATACTTAATTCAAAAAAGTTTTGAACCGAGTAGTGGTTATTATACTAAATAAACATGAAAATTAAAACGCGAAGTGGGAACGCTACCCAAATTTTTCCAACTTTGTAAAGGCGCTTTTTCATGGAAATCTAAGACAATCAGGATTACAACGTTGACGTGATAATTTTATTAATCAGCCAATAGAATACAGCGAAAAAAATTACCAAATATACTGTTGTCAAAGAAATATTTCTGGATAAGGACTGTTATAAAATGACAATAAAATAGCAGTCGATCCAGCAATCATTATAGATCATTATCATTTGGCTAAAATAGATAATATATTGGGACAACTATAAGAATGTGTAAAGTATAAGGTGAAATATTTAATTAATTAATTAGGAGTTTTCTCAATTTAAATCCATAATGCAACGAGGAAGATAAATAAAACTAAATAAGTTGTAAATAATTTTTATACATATTTATTCCAATGAAATTCGTAACAGCTGTTTCGGTACACTGTACCTTCTTTAGGCAAATAGCACTCAGCTACTGAATGTTATAAAATTTATATTTAAGCCTTGTGCTTGTCGTCAACGAAAACATATACAAATACAAACATTTACATATACAAATATAAATATACACATATACCGGTACGGTGGTGCAGCTGTAGAGTGGCTGTTCCGTCGATCACCGAAGTTAAGCAACCTTCGGCGCGGTTAGTACTTGGATGGATGACCGTTCAAGCCTCGTCGTTTCGCCTTCGCTCTTGATTTCGTGGGTCGATTAACTGTTATTCTTAACGCTCCAGCAACGTGTTCGGGAGGTGTGCAGGAGTCAGTTCTGGTGTCTATACGTAGACACCCGATCAGGACTCAGGCAATGCCGACATCCCCCTACCCCCCTCCCTTTGTGAGAGGCCTCCCATCCCTTTCCCTTCCCTCTCCCAACTCTTGAGTGCCGTAAAAGAATGGACGTATGAAAGTATAATATACAATAAAATATATACACATATAGAGCGTCGCAGATAAATACAACAAAGTAAATATAAAGAGTAATGAGTGTCAAGCTATGTGAATCGGTGTACGTACTGGACAACAGATACCCAAAATCACTTTATATTTAATAAAGGCGAATCATTCAAATCTAATAGATGGTTAAACAATTTATTACTCTTTTTTAATTTATTTATTTCTATTATTTTTAAAAGATCTAATTTTTTACTTTTAGCACAAATATATAGTACTTTGAAATTCGGATTAAAACTATGACTAGATTCAATTATATGATTCACGTAGTAAGGAGTATATAAACATTATTATATGCTTTAAGATGTTTTATCATTTTGTGTCATTTTTGTAAAGTTTTGTTGGTTTGAACACAACACTGATATTAAGTTTTTTTAAACGCTTGGAAACAATTTCAGAGAGTAGACCTGTGCATGGCATAACATAATGTTTAATAATTATTTGTCAGGCAAGGGGAAAACTTTTTTTACAGCTTTATTGTAACAAATTTATAGAGTTAATTTGTCTGCAATACTAGGGTCCTAATTATTGTTGATAGCTAATTGTACAATGATATTTAATTCTTTATAATATTCTGTATGTAAAAGAGAAATACTTAAAAGTCTACGAACGTAACATAAGGAGGTAGCTTATTTGTGGGCTTATGGATAAAAGGAAGAATTATGGATAATAGTATATGTGTGAGAAAGTTCGTGATACATACCAAATTCAAACGTATTATAGACATGTTTTATTATCAAGTCCAAAAAAATTGACACTATTGTTTGACTCTAAATCCATTGTAAAGTTGATGTTTATGTATAGCCTGTTCTAAGCAATCCATAGAAATGTCTGCTAGAAGAGGACCCAACGGATCGCCCATGATCAGACCATCTTCAGCTGTGAATATTTTGTCATTGAATTCAAAACATTTCTGGTTTAAACATACTGTAAGAGTGTGTATTATTTCTATAACTATTGAAATGTTGACTTTGTTGGTAAGTAATATTGTATCAATTATATCTATAACCTCTCTAATTGGTACAGTGGGAATAAGTTTTCTTACATCGAAGGACACGAAAATCAAATTATTCGGTAATTTAATATTTTTAATGTTGTCAATCAAATAAGAAGAGTTTTTATACTACAAGTAGGACCAAGCTTAGTGTTATATAAAATCAGTTTTATTAACTTTTTAGACATTTTTTATGACAGGGAGGAAACAAATGTAGTATGTCGGATAGGATAATTTAGTTTGTGCAATTTAATTAAAAAGTAAAGCTTAGGTGGTTAAGGGTTCGTTCGTATGACAGAATAATATCAACAGTTGCTAAATATTTTACTATTTTTATAAATATTGATGATTTCTTTTTAATAATTTTCTGTAGGGTCTTTGTCAATCATTTGAAAATTATTAGTTCTCGAAAAATCTAAAGCTTTTGCGATATAATATTTTTTATTTAAAGCTATTATAGTATGTCCCTTTTCTGCACGTGTTAAAATGACATTAGTGTCTCGTGTTTTTTTTAAAATACTTTTAGCAATTCGATTGTAATGTGAATGTGGTGTGACTAATTTTCTGTTGTCATTGATAGTCTTTGAGAAAGCATATTTTTTGGATTTAATATTATTATGCTCAAGTGGTATATTTTTATCGTTTAAAATCAGCTCGTATTCTACCCCTATATTTTGTAACAAGCTTACTTTATTATTAGAGTTGAAGTTGGATTTAAAACTCTTTTCTAACAAATTCATTTCAGTTTACGTAAAATTAATTGCGTATAAGTTAATTAATCGATCAAAGACTTTATGTTAAGAAAAATTATCATAAGATGCTATGGTCTATTGGCACTTAAAATAGTATGAAATGCTACAAGGATATTTTAAAAGACGTTGATATTTTGTAGAGTAACCATACATAACTAATGTTTGAAGTAGTAGTTATCGTCTTTCAATAAATGTTCAGCCTAAAATACATTAACTTTCCTTATAATAAGGCAAAAAGCATGCAAGCAATTAAAATGTTCCAGTTAAAGAGGTTGTTGACGTAGACTTTCACGTATCTTTGAGTTTTAAATAAAACTTCTGCATAAAAATAGGTTTATCTGCGCTTATTTAGGCTTCTGATAAACTAGGACATTTTATGAATATGTACTTAAAAGACTCACTACAGCTATTTTTTATTATTTTTGCAGACTGTTCAATGAGTCCTAGTTTTATATACAAAGGTGGTAGTAAGACTCTATTAACAGGTACTAAAGTAAATTTCAATACTTTTTGTTGACCTAGTGTCATATTATTTCTAGGTGGCCAAATTTCTTGACGTATTTATTACGAACTCGACTGTCTCACTCACACAAAAAACATGGGCACTTCGTAAATCCACTTTATTATCCAAGCATGATCCTATTAATTGTTTGATGTTTTTTGATATTAGGTTAAAACTATGATATAGTTAAGCAATTTTAATTTTAAATGATAATGGAGTACACCAATTAAATTAACGAAAAAGATTCCAGAACATTTATATAGTAGAATACTGCTTGTGTGCATATAATTTTGGGTTTTTTATGCAATCTTAACTTCTTTAAAGGTAAGGAATCAATTGTAAAGTATTAAGTAGCACCTGTAGGTTTTTACATGCATTTTCTCCTTTTTAAAAAAACGAAGCACTGTTTTTAATGTTGAAATGATTTTTATTTTTTCAATATCTACAGTTCGACGCTTTCATGCTAATTTTTAGTGTTTTTGGAGGTTGAGTTACAATTATGACGTGATGGAGAAATTTTAACGCAGAGGATTTATTTAACACTCAAAAATACGTGAAAGACTACTTCTACAGCCTCTTGAATTAACAAATTTAAATTGCTTAAATGCGTTGTGCCTCATAATTAAGAAGTTTAGTATTTTCAAGGTAAGAAATTTATCATAAGTCGATAAATACTACTTAAACAGAGGTGTGTATTGTTCCTAGATAGAACATCAACGTCTTAGAAAATATTATTAAAGCATTTTATTCTATTTAAAGTGCCTGTGTTCAGCAGCCTTTATGCTTATTTCTGGTAGTTTTTTTAGGTAAGGTTAAAAATATAACGTAATTTAACAATTTTACACAGAATTTATATTAAAAACTCCCAAATACTTTGGAAACTTCTAAAGAGATCTTTTTTTATAACGAATTTTATTGGCTTGTATAAGTTGTTGCCTTATCTAAAGGTTTTTGGAATTTTTTGAGGTTAGAAAGTCATTACAACACCATAAATATCACTTATATGTTAATTTGGGTATTGTAACTTTAGAAAACATCGACATCTTTTTAAAATGTCTTCTTGTATTAGTTTGTCATACTGCATGTAATCTGCTATTTTACTTTTTATACTTATTTTTTCTAAGGTGAGAAAGAAATTGTAACGTGATGGAGCTATTTGGACACTGGATTCTGATTCATCGGCTCAAAATAAATTTTATTGTTAGATGGCTCAGTTTGAATCTTTAAAAAATTCTTTTAAATTATTCGTTAGCAGGTGTTTCTGTATTTGGATTAAGATAAAGGTAACTTTCAACTATCATAGCATGATTCCCATCTGTTTATTCAAGAATTGGAAGCAAATTATTATTCATCGTCCGAATAAAATAATACAGTGGCAATTTTTAAATAAATTATGTTAATATTTTACGACTACATCGTAGTATTTACTACTACTACTACTACTACTACTACTACTACTATTACTACTACTACTACTACTACTACTACTATCACTACTACAACTACTACTACTATTTGATGTTGTAATTCTGAACAAGGTACTTTTAATATAATATGAGACATAAAGTATTAAAAAAGTAATTTTTTTTAAGCAAGGATGTTTTTTTATTTATGTACTTATTATAAATATTTTCTTTTCCATTTGTTGTAAAGCCTAATCGACAAAAAATAAGAGTATTTATTAAAAAAAAAAAATAATAATGTACATTACAACGAAAACCGACGAGAGACACGAATGAAGGACACGCAGTGGGACCCGTGCGTCGATGTGACGTAGTTAATTAATTTTTTCCGCTAGTAATAATAACTTCCCCATCGAATAAAAAAGTGTTTTTGAAAGTAAATTTGATGTAGAATACGATGGTGATACTAAAAAGTCACTACGAGGTGGTTACAATTCTTAAACAACTATATAAACATTTCAATTGTTAATAACAATCTTCAATTTTTAATAAATTATCGTTAAAGTATTTTTTTCTCGAAGCTTATTCTCTTACCTTTACAATAAAAAAAAATACAATCTGTAGCCCAAATAGAACCAGAGTTATGTATTTTTGAAAATTACTCCTCAAGCCCAAAATCACCGAAATCACGAAATTTAAATATTTTGTAACGTCCAACATATAGTGGAAAAAAAAACGTGTTTTTTTTCAATATAGAACCCATAAAAAAAGTTTCAGCCAAAACAAAGATGTGTCGGTCAGAAAGGTGTTCGGTTTGTAAAAGAACGTCCCATGTATGAAAAAATCTTGTAAAATACCTTTAATTTAAAATGGCTAAGAATGTTTCTCATGAACAACTTGAGCGAAAAAGAGACCTTACGTAATACACACCTTGCATAGTAAACCTCTCCTCTGTCCAGCCAATAATGAGGGTGATAAAAATTTAGTAGATACTATCGAACGCATAGTAAAATGAATTATGAAGAATTGTTTTCATTTATATAGTGTAGCTACACAATGTTTAAAGCGTTACCCATACAAAAAAGTTTCTTTCAAAATGGGTTTTTCTATTACGTTCGAATCGTTAATTTTAATGTAAATTCATATGTCCTGCACCGTTATGTGGTAGATGTATTGGCATACCTAGAGTGTGTTGCGATGAGCATTTCTGAAGAGGTCAGCTAGCCTGACGAAACGTCAAAGAAGTCATAATAAAATTTGTGCTCCACTTTTAACCAAGTCAATGTTTGTTTGAATCCTCAAATAATTTGATATTTTATGGGAGCAAGACGGTAGAGATGGCTTTTATAACCATCGTTGGATTTATAATAAGAACTGTAGATGTTTGGTTAAATACACTATTGCTTACTTCCAAAAATTTAGAAACTGACAGTATATTAACTAAAATATCGGTATAAGTCGGCATAGAAACGATAGAAAATTCGAATTTTTCTTTCCAAAATCGTGCAAAAGTTATAAGCGGGCAATAACGTAAACCGTTCAGTAACACAATAAAACGTGAATTATCATGAAAATCCGTGCTCTACTTATGTGCGACAATCGCATCTAGCCAGACTCCTTATATACCCTATATCACTGAGTATCTGTATTGTGATAGACAATTTTAACCGGAGCTAGAATTTTCATGAAAATGTCTTTAATAGGTCGATACAAACCCTGTTTTTTTGACATTTTAGGCCTAAAATTTCAAAAAATATAGTGTCCATGTGAAAAGTGGAAGAAAACAAAACTGTTTGCAAGGAAGTTTTTTATCGGACAGTAATTTTGCGATCCAACCAAAAAAATTTGTTTTGGTATAATAGCTAGAATTCGAAAAAGAGATAGAAACAACTATATTTTGGAAAATAGAAAAAAAAATCAAACAAAACAATATATTTTTTTGAAAATGGAGCTCGAAAAAGCTTAAGTCATAAAAAGATAATGGCCTGATAACGAACTCGATACTTAATATTGTTTTGCAGAATAATCATGCAATACAGCGTTATCCAAAAAATATCAGACTTTTACAAATGTTGCTGAATGTTGAAAATTGATTTATGTAAATCGTTGAGGTTTGATTTTTTTACACATATAGAAGGTCATTAAAACTTTGAAATTCATTTTGGAAAACAAAAATTAGTTGATTCAGAGGGCATAGGGGATTCGTTCAAATTCGCATTGTTTTTTCGGCTTATAAACAAATTAAATATTTTTTTGAGGTTTCAGTGTAATTTATTGACAACGCACAGAATAGTTGTGTTTGGCAAGAAGCTCCTAAATAAAAAAATTTTAATTCTGTTAAGCCGTTTATGAGTTATAGCTAGTCAAAGTCAAATCGAGATTACTAGTAAACAATTGCAGCTATTGACCTTATTTTTAAACAAACACAGTAGAAATTTCCCTTTCTGTTTCTTCCTGTCTTGCAATACACTTCTTAAAATTTGAAGAAAATCTGCAAAACCCTTTGTACAATTACAAAATCCTAGATACAATTGGCATTGATCAACGAATCTAATCATTCTTGGATTATCAAAGGGAAAAACAGTGTGTGCTACTGAAATGGTAGAGCATTTCAAACTTTCTAAATATTGAATTAACTTTTTACAAGCAACTTCAGTAGACACCGATTCGACAGTTTCCATACAAATACAATTTACCTCCTAAAACATGTAATCCAGTGATTTGTGACGCTGCTTTGATGAATGGCTTTGATCGAATAATAAAAAAACACGTTCATCTTGAAAAGAATATACTGAAATCTGAAAATTAGAATAATGTATCAAATTTGCATACAATACAATACGCTTTTAAATTTATTATGCTTACCTGTACAATGTCCTTCTGAAGATAAGCTGTAGTTGTCTCTAAATAATCAATTAAAACATTACAAGATTGCAGGTCTACTTTTTCTTGTACGGAAACTTTATGATTTATTGGAATTAAGTGTGAATCATCACTAAGTGCAAAGTGACATTCATAAGTATCACCTTATTTTCTCACATAAGAGGAATTTGCTGATAAACGTAATTTTTTCAAGGCTGACCTTCTTCATCTTGTTGCAGTTTTTCTAGAGCGATTTGATTTGATTTCTCGAAGAACACCTCTTTGTTTTTTATAGGCAACACTTCTGGAACTCTCTTCAGAGCCCAGTTTGTTACAAACTAAACCTAAGTATTAACAAGCAATATTTTCTTGACAAATAGCCACATTTATTCGAAAACTGAGAGATTCAGAAGACGCATAATCTTTAGTGTTATTCAAAGATATTACTCAATTTAGTGTGCATTAACTTGAATCGACCCACATTGAGCAATTTTTCTGAGTATGATGCATAACAATGTGCAAGTGTAGTTAATTTTACTTTTGGATCGACAATGTCAGAGATTTTCCTTGTGGTAAGTACTTGTGAGAAAACTGTTTATCATCTAAAGCGTTACAGCAACTACCATACAGGTAATGTCCAATTTCGTCAGCATTACTTTTATATTGTTTTACAGCAATAGAAAATTTTTTACCAAAATAACTAATAAGAATAATTTGTAATCATCATGACGTTCCTCATGATGCGCGTGCGAATTCAAATTGTTTTGTCGACGTTAAGATGTGTAGTCATATGTTAGTTTAAGCTCCGCCAACGTCTGTTGGACGTTCTGTCTTGGCACTCATGTGCTTTGATCTTCCTGAAGAGGCCATTATGGTAATGGCGAAATATTGAATTGTAAATAGTTATATTAATAAAGAGTCATGCTTCTACACCAAGTATTTAAGCCTTTCGTCATTTTCATAACTAATAAGATTTGGCGATACTTCCAGTACGTAGGGATTTCTGGTAAAGCTTTTTTGTACGTAGTTGAAGTCTGACCACTTTTTAAGTTCGTAGGTAGCTTTTCTTCTGACTGAAGCTATTGTACAGCTGTCTTGGTCTCCAGTAAGAAATCTGACCTTAATATTTTCTTGCTCAAACATAGGATTATTGATGAACAGATTAACAGTAATGTTAGCTTCCGTAGACTTTGCTGAGCCATCATAATTAAGTCTACAATCGTGATCAGTTTTGGGATGGCCAAATTTACAAAACCGAAAGTCTTTGGATTTGATGGCACATGATATTTCTTTTCCAGAGTAAAAACCTATTGCCGTCCCATGTCCTGAAATATTTTTCATTTTATATGGCAATAAAATGCATTAAAAAAAAAAATAACACTTGGTAAAAATGAGCAATAGCAATTTCAAGTCTGTGGAAAGAAAGTATTATTCATTTTATACTTGATATTGCCATACTAATCAAACTACTAGTTCCACGTTTCTGCCAGCCACTGTCGTACGATGTTTTTAAATGAACAGGTTTTTTATTACAACAATCATCAGGTTGCCCATCGACACTGTAAATTGTAAATAAGTATATGCCTTAGCAATGCCAAGTATGACAAGGAAAGTCATAAAATCATCTGGTGTGCTTTTAACAAAATTACCACTATTAATTATTTGAATTAAATAATTACATTTGAATACATGATTTGCACTGCAAGTAAATAATTAAATATTTTCTAGAGCAAAAAAAATGTGCAAAAATCAAAGTAATGCACAATCAATCAGAAATATTAAAGTTAGAATAATATGGAAAACATATGAGTAAAAAATGTAGATATAGAATAATATAAGTGTACCTGCGTAAAATTGACGCTCTAAAAAAACTTTTCTTACCATGGGCCCAAAGTGCAGCAGAGCCTTTTCGCCCTCAGACCGCACTTTGGGCCCACGGGCGCAAAATTGCACTTTGCACCCTCGGCAAGAAAAATAATATACGAGACTCGGGCACAAAAGTAAAACAAGCGCGCCCTTCGGGCGCTCATTGTACTATTTCTCATGCAACTAGAGCATCACGTTTCGATTAATTTTCTCATCACAACTTATGTAGCAAAGACTGACAAGTCTCATTCTGCTTAATTTTGCCATGTTCATTAGTTTTCTAATTGAATCGCTTGAGTACATGGCTCTTTGGCAACTTCCTCTGTCGCATATCCAACTTTCCTTTCGTACTCTTTTAGTGTTGATGATGCTAGTGATAGTACATCTATCGTTGATAAAAGTGTGCTGACGTGAGTCTTACCAATATCTTTGTCGATCATTCCTGAAATTATCGAGAATTAGATTGTAATAGACTTTTTACTGATACGCTAAAAATTATGTACGTAAATTACCTTGTCATACCAAAAGCCAATTTTGCATGAACTTCATTAAGTGATGGATCGGACTCGATAGGATTGTTTGTTTGAACCGCTTGGAAAATATTACACAGGATGCATCTTACATTGAAAATACTGGCGAATCCGATTTTTTTTTAGGAAACTGCAGATAATAATAATAGTGGAATTTTGCGTTATTTACACCACAGTTGAGAGCCCAAGGTATCTACTTTCATAATAGGCCTTGAATTGGCTATCAAATGATTTAGAGTTTTCTAATGAAAACGTTATGAATAAGTCTTACTTTTGGAAAAAACAATATAATGTCATGAATCAAAATGAAAGATTCTTGGGTACACTTGCATTTATTTCCAAAGGTTAATTACTTGTGATTTCAGCAGCTTTCAGTGCTCTCGATTTTGCAACTGATGCCAGTGCTTTTTCACATCTCAGCTTAACTATTTTTTTTACAAACTGGCATTTTCTCTTCCCACTTGTATGTCGAACGGGATATTCAGGAGGTATTATCATATACAAGTTTTTGTAAATAGAAACTTTGACGGACAAGTAATAAATAGGTAATTTTACTCTAGCCACGTAAAAAGAGGTAATAAATAGATTTAGTCTGCTTTAATAGTAACGTACACGTGTTGTTTAGTATCTTAAGCGAAAGAAATTTATTTCTTCAACTCAGTTTTAACGTTTGGTATATTGCATTGCTTATGCGTGCCGATATATTGAACGTTCAGTACATTCCTAAAAAAATGTAATCAATGAGTATCAAACTAATTAGGATCCCCTACAGGGCCTTGCCTTAATACGGCACCATCATGATGAGCCACCTTAAATAAGCCTGAATGAAAAAAAGGAGAAATGAAAGGAGTATAACAAGGCTTTGCAAAGGACCAGCAAAAGAAGTAAAACATGTTATCATGGTTTTGAAAATCATAATGATAATCATAATAATTATGATAATAATAATAGACAAAAATTATACCAATAAACTATCGTGCTTATGGTCAGTACTTTATTGATTTAAGTATAATCAATAAATGTAAAAATGTACAATGTGTATATCATACATATGTATTGGGGTGTCCGTTATTTACCAACTTGGTCTTTTTTCTTGCAGCGCCCCCTAAATTTTTAGTTCATGACCTGAAACAAAATATCAGACTCATAAAGGCCCTTAACATTCAAATTAACACGTGTTACAAAGATGATACATTTCCCGTTGAAAGTACATGGGGATTTGGCAAGTTTTACATTTCATTTTTTTTCTCATCAGCAAGTTACCATACATCAATGTAACAAACATGTTTTTATACGAAATTGAACGATCTACAACATGGTATTTCTAATTTTCGATGAATTCAATCCTTTAAGAGTTATTGAAGGTTATAGTTGAACTTATGAGCATTTTTTAGATTTTTTTACTTTGAGCGCTAAATTATCATTATTTCTATAAAAATAAATTATTTTTTTGGGAAAATATTTCACTTTAATTGTGATAAAGGTCAGTTATTGGTAATAAAGCAAATAATTGAAAAATAACGTTACTGGCGATTTAAGTTATATTTAAAACTTGACAATTCATCATAAAAAATGCGATTGATTAAATTAATTTTTAACATATTGATTAACACAATTTACTCCAATAAACAGTGTTTGGTCGCATTTGGAAAGATTCTCTTATATTCACTTACAATTTAAATGGCATATTGTTTTTGATCTTCGTGCTTTGCTAGAAAATTAATATATTCTTTAGTCAGTTTGACAGCTATCTCTGCAGTATCATTGATCAGAGTTTTCACAGTTTCTAACCCTCTCAAATACTCTGGATTATCTGACCATCTACTGTTCTCTAATTGAAGAAAATTTGTATCAATACTAAATCTTTGAAAAAAATTTGTAGAGTTAGAATTAATATAATGATCAACGTTTTGCTAAGAAACTATATAAAATCATCTAAATTAAAAATAAGCGTGTAAGAAAGTTGAACTGGTCCTCATCACTTGATCTCAAAGCCTCCATCATTTTTCGCTTTACGCCAGAAGAGATATTTTGATCGAAAAAAGATAAAGCCACTGCTTCTGGACTCAAATACCATAAATGGTTACTGAACTTTGCTAAAACTGTTTCTGATAAGCGTTGATAAATTATTTGATATTTGTACACTGCTTTCATAAAATCAAGATTTTGATTTGGAGCAGTTGTAGCTAAAGGTGCAGTATACCAAAATGAAACGTATACAAACGCGATAAATAAGGAGATTCCCTGTAAACTTTTTTCGTCTTCTTGAGTTAACTCAAAGCAGTCCCAAAAAATATATATTTTCAAACAATAAATTGCCTTAGACATCCATCGAGCATGATAAAATGCTCCAGGCTTGTAAAATTTGATATTTACAGAGTCCATTGTGCCTAAGAAAATTTTACATAATTCTAAGAGCTCTCGATAGTCATCACGTGGTGAAAGAGTAGTCAAAAACTCGTTAATTTTAGTAGTTACTTTCGGTATTTTATCTCGTAGTATTTTTTTCAATTTATTTTTTTGTACAGACGTATAATTTGTTTCATCGGTGGAACTCGATTGACTTCAAATAATGGTACATTTGGTCCGATCGTGCCTAGCATTTTGGTTGAGTAAACACAGGACAATACTAATTCATATATGTGGAGTCTACAAGGGCGGTACAACAAATCTTTTACAAGTTTTTGTTCTAGAATAACTGTGACTCCATTTTTCCAACCGAGGTTGAAATTAATAGTATCGCAACATAGCGCTGTAACAGACTCATTAAGTACTTATTCGCAAATAGTGTTATGGATTTCTTCTGCTTAAGTAGAACCACATCCATCAGATAATACGGGCACAGCAAGGAGTTTTTCTTGTCCATTACAACTAATCAAAATAGGCAGTCTCTCAATTCGCTCACAAGTCATACTGTCTGGAATCAATATCCCGTCCCAGTGTATTACTGCAGCGAAAACTTCAGTTTCGTTGAAGAGAACTTTCCATTTTTTATCCATTTTTCTTGTGAATTAGATCTTAGGTCACAAATAGAAGTTTTATTTAGTACAAGATCACGTGGATTAACTCCCATTGCTGGTGCCAAAGCTGAAACAATACGAACTGAGTGTCTGTAAGAAATATTACAGTTATCAAACGCCGCTACTACATCTTCTGTCAGAACATTAATTGTTCCTCTAAGATTTTTGGACTCATAATATCGCCCACTTGCATCATATTCGGACGCAGAAGTTGATTGCGAGTTACTCAAAGTTTTTCCGCTAAATTTTATTCAACTAATGATTTGTGAATTTCTTGACGTATCGAAATCTATTGAAGAATAAAAATATTCAAAGGTAAAATATACTAATACTAAAAAGATCTTACTAAATACAAGCGCTAAATCTTACCAGAGATATTTTCTGGGATCGTCACAACATGATCTGTTACTAAAACTAAATGAGTTGAAGATGCATGTCCGGGCCGTTTGTCGTTTTCTAGCTGATTCTCGGGAGATAATGTGAGTGTTCCTACAGTTTAATTCAGAACTAATAAATTTGAATAATAAATTTCTTTTCACTTATTCATTATTTTCAAAATACCAGGTCTCGGCGATAAGTCAATCTCTGGTGCAGCGAGATCAAAATGCAAAATTCTTTGAGTTCGTTGGTCAATAAAATATTTTTTTGTTTCGTTGTCAATCATTTCCAAAGTTTTTCCG
Source organism: Copidosoma aretas (assembly GCA_030522625.1). NCBI lineage: Eukaryota > Metazoa > Arthropoda > Insecta > Hymenoptera > Encyrtidae > Copidosoma > Copidosoma aretas. Next base: position 21,450 of record JAPYYV010004739.1, read on the forward strand.
TGAGCAACATCAAATAATTTTTCAAGATTCTTGCATAAGTAATGCTCTTTTTTTATTTTGTCGATAAGCAGTTTTGTGTACGTCTTTGTATACAGTACAAAGCCTTTTTAATTTTGCGATGCACCTTGAATTGTCTTGAGTGGGAATTTCTGCTTTTTTTCCGAATTTCTTTAATTTCAGAAATAACGATCGAACAGCTGTCATCTAACGATTGGTTAAAATCTCTTGTGTATTAAATAATAGCTGCAGAGCTTCTTTACTTGTTGATAACCTTTTATCGTTAATTTTATCTATTGTTTTATCGATTAGAAACATATTTTTCCTTAGATCCATAGGTTGATTATCACTCATCGTACGGCTAAAGTCCGCACACGTGATGATATAGCCCACTAGGGTAGTGGACACCGCCGTCGATCGAGTTCGAAGTTCTACCAGTGTCACAGTCTCGGTCGAGAGTGATGCAAGACTAACGCGAAAAAAGCATAAGTACGACGTGAGAGCGCCGCGAGAATGACACGAGGAGGACGCGAGAGCGCCGCGAAAAAACGAGAACAAATTCGATGCACGCACTCGCAGGTGCTAAAGCTTGGCTATGAGGGCGAACGGAAAGAGCAAATTCAACGGATTAGGCATGTGTTCGCGAACGTGACGACGCACAGTGAACTGAAACTCTAAAAACAGTGCCAAAATTCTTGCTTACAGCGAATTTTCATCCAATTTGAACGATTTTGGGCTTATTTTGTTCTTCAAGTCATATACTTTAAGGATCCGTTTCCCTCGAACCTGTCACAAGTCGTCATATATATGTAAAATATGTATATATATTACATATTCTGGTAATCGGTGATTTCTGAATAAGTCAAACCAATTTTTTTAATGTTCCCGATATCCAATTGAACTAAAAATTTTCAGACACCCTAAGTATCATATACTATGCAACATTATATACTTAAAATAATAATAAATCCAAAATGGCGTCTGAAACAAAATGGCTGACTAACTTTAACTTTTAAACCCCTTCGATATGGGTATCAACGAAAGGGAATTCCTGGTAGAATACAATAGAAAGCGTCACCTTACTCTAAATCCAATATGGCGGCTAATACAAAATGGCGGACTAACTTTAACTTTCAAACCCCTTCGATATGGGTATCAAACGAAAG
>JAPYYV010004740.1:0-28811 GCA_030522625.1 Copidosoma aretas
GTGTGCAATTACATTGCACCCACACATGCATACGCATTGACTTCATACCAAACAAGTTCAAGCCTCTGTTGAAATTCATACTTGGTGCCTCCATTAATAACGAGCGCGAAGTGTAGGGAAGGAAAAATTTGGAAGATATGAGAAAAAGGACGGTAATTCTGTTCGAAGAATCGAGTATAGAAGCCGCGTTCTATATATTGAGTATTGAATAATCGAACAAGTTGTAGTACGGGAGTTTAATTATGTTTGAATGAATTCTGGCATACGATTGAAATAAAAATGCCAATTGTTACACGCTATATCAATCTCGGCTTCGCGGTTATATATACGCGTATCAGTGCAAGTGTTAGACGTGTTCGTATGTAGCTAGATCGCTAGCGCGCTACACTGACGAGTCCCAGCTAGCGATCGAGGACGAAACTGAATAATCGAACAAGTTGTAGTACAAGGCGAAAATTATTCTTAAAATGCTTTTATATTTTGCCCAAAATTACTATAGAAAGTTTTTTGGGATCGCTGATTACGAATCCAAACTCAGAATTACAAAATTTAAGATGGTGAATCTAATATAGCCGACATGATTCTCCAAATCATTGTATATTTTGCCCAAAATTGATAAAGAGAGGTTTTTAGGGATCGCTGTGTGCAGTATTGATTGTTATTTTTCATTTAAGACTAAAAAAATCAGTTAGAAATAAGTTCATCAAAGATTTTTTTTATGCATTAAAAAATTTGTTCTTGCTAAATTCTACAAAAATTATATAGTTAATTCAACTGCAATTGTTTCAAATCGGTTTTATTCTTTTTTGTTCTATAGTACAAAAAATTATTATCACCCTCAGCATTTGGTACATCTGATGCACTTGAACTACTTTTATCTAGTTGCAATTTTTCAGAAATATTTTCATAAGCAGAAGTAAATGGATTTTTAAGTACCTGTAAGACATGCAAGGCCAGAGATTCTAGTTTTTTGTGTGGGATTGGTCGACAATCTAAAATAAATGGCTCGCTTATCTCGAGAAATCGTTCGAATACATCTTCCATCGTTTTTTCTCTATACTTTTAGTGTGCAAAGCGTAGCCGAAATAATCTGAATAATTTATGACAAGCCTCCCGTGCTTCCTTGGACAGTTGACTAATTGGCAAAAGAAAACTACTGTTGACATCTTTTCCATGAATAAAATGCTTGTGAACAGCTGTACGCATGAAATACCAACCGTACAGGTCAACATTTCACAATCTACTTTTTTCATCTCTTTCTGTATTTTTGCGATTTTGCCACCGTCTAATATTTAATTTATGAAATACATGCAGTAAGCATTCGAAATATCGAATCAAAGCATGGAGAGTTGACAATCCGAATTTCAATGCGTATTCTTGAACTGTAAGTTTCAAAATATGATTTTATTTATTCAAATTAGAAATTTACTTGATACACTAATATCAGCGTTGAGCGGATTTGCTATTCATCAGTGAGATACATACCTTTCGATTAATCATAGTTAAACATAATTGCAAGTTGACAAGAATGGTTTTCCTTTGATGTGCAGGAGAGTAAGATTCAAGTTTGTGAATTTGTTTCTGTCAAGGGATCCACGTACCTTTTATCAGTTGATAGCTTTCCTGAGCAAATTGCATTTCAATAGGTCTGTAGTACCTCGGTGAAGATGTTCTACAGTTTTTCCAAACAATACTCGTATTGTTTGTTAGCAGTCGTCTTGGTATAAAAGCAGTGAAAAAAATATTTTGATCTAACTTATGTTGGCCCAATTCTTGCTTATAAATGCTATGCTCAGAATCACCATACACACCCCTCTTGCCGAACAAAGTCAGATTTTTAATTGTTCTTCCGATAATGGCTCAATAACATAATTTTTACTTTTAATAATCTATGTAACAGTATTACAAAGAAAGTCCTGCATATTTATTTCTGCACAATCCTTAGTCACTTTGAATTTTTCAGTCAGATCCCACTCTTTTCGAGCTTTGCCCAATTTCTTTTTGGGGGAAAACAGTTTGATGATTTTTCTTAGCACGCATTACACAGCTGCTGATACTTATTTATGGAGAATTTTCGTTTGATATTAATGGATACAGCTTCATCAGGTGTAAAATATTTCTGCTCAACTTCAAGCAACTGCATTGATTCTCGCTAATTTGTTCCTTTAGTGGGAGAGTTAGGTGCAGTGTGCTTTACAACATGAGAAGTGTCTGATTTTCTTCTTATAAGTTCATCTGTACTGCAAAAGCAAAATATTCTGTTGTATTGCTTTCCTACAAGTACTGTAGTTTTTTTCGTTTATTTCTATCTAACATCTCACTCAAATCATATCGGGGTCTGCCGAGTGCAGGAAACTCTTTTATTGCAGTGGGAAATTACTGTGCTGGATAATCTTTCTTTACGTGCTCTTTACGCGGTGGAACAAATACCTGTTGAAGTATAACATTTATATGTCTAAATGTATACAGATTTACCGAACAAAATAAATATATTTAATTATATATGACACATGTTACTATTGTTATTGCTAAATATCTTCAACCGTTCATCGTTGGTTTCATAAAATCTTATTTATGCAGTGGTTCTTACTCCATTTACTTCTTATTTTAGCGAGCCATATAGAGCTTATAATTCCTTTGTATGTGTCAGTTAAAGTGTACGGCAAGAGATGAACTTTGATTGACATGACTCTTTTGATGTTATAATATATATCTAAAGCGGTTGTGTTCAAATCATTTTTTACAACTTCAAAAATTTCTTTTTTCGTCAACCCATCTGTATTCGCCGTCGTAGAACCTGCAAGATGGTTATAATAATAATAATAACATCGTCTATGTTTTTTATTGAGTCTCAACTAGAACTAATAATCAAATACATTTTTAAACAACACTTTTTTCATGAAATACAATAAAAACGTAAATATAAGTAAAAACGTCTATACAAAGATAAAAAGTATGTCTGATGCATATGCGCATATGTAAATAGTACACGAAACGAAAAACACTGGCTAAACGAAGTGTACTTCCTGTGCACAGCTGAGTTGCGTGTAATATTTTACAAAGTATGAATTTGTGTGATCGCTTGCCTACTAGCTTGTATATTATCTATGTGTATATGTAAGGAATAATGAAGGGCTCTTGTAGAGAGGGAAACAGGGAGTGAGAGAACAAGAGTTAGAGAGTGAGAAAGAGTAAAGTAGGACTGTGAGAGAGGTGGAAAAGGAGAGAGGAAAAATAAGAATAAAAGAGAGGACGAGACAGAGATAGCGACAAAGAGAGAGAACACACATTTGTATCGACGGTCTCTTGAGCAGTGTAGTATATGATCACAGCGATACATGAATTTGCAAAATAAGTTTCGTTAAAATTAGACGGAAAATTTGGGGCAACTAATATTCAGACATTTTATCTGTAATACATGTATCTACAACCTGAAACAGATTTCATGGCAGAAAAATGCGGAATATTTAACTATTTTCCTTTACATCTACGGATTTTTAAAATTTTTGGATCCCAAATCACGTGCGCTAGACTCCTTCTCAAAGTTATTTGCTTAAGACAATACTATTTTGTAAAATTTTACAATAGATTATTTACTTATAGGTAACAATTTCATTTATTTCAGGGTATTTAATGATTTTTTCATCGATTGTTGCAAAATCAAATACGTCTAGTTTTTCCTCTTCTAAACATACTACTGCCTGCTGGCACAAACACTATATTTCAACTAATATCTGTGCAGCTATAGTCAAGTTGAGGACCTATAACTAGTAAATTTAAATTTACTAAGGACTAATTGTTAAATTAAAATATTTCTAATCTTTTAAATTTCTCGTGAGCGGTAGATTAGACTAATATTTCCCGAGCACGAGTAGTTTTATTGATGTATTATGCACGAAGTAATTTAAAATCTAAACTTTGACATGGCGTTTTCTTTCTTTGTAACAGTTATTTGGCTCCCAAGCTTATTGATGGAAGTAATATTTAAAATTCAGCAGTGCATACTCTCTTATATTACCCATTTTTTATTTTGTAAGTGAAACTCTAAGAATACGATAACAAACTGGGGGGCACCGCACAGTGGGAAAAAACGTGCTTTTTTTTTTAATCAACAAAATAGCGGCTGCTGTATTGAACCGATCAAGATGATTTTTTTTTTTTTCATCAAGCTGAAACAACATAGAATAGCAGAAAATTGATCCAAATAAAAAAAATACTTAGGGGGGTGTAAACCAACCCTAAAGGCACCCTTCACGACTGGTAATCGACTAAATCATTGTCTAGCGAGCCAGCAGATTATTCTTTTTTTCTGAAAATTGGCATACTTATGTTTTTTGGGTCGCTGAATAGGAATCTAACATCAGAAATTCAAAATTCAAAATGACGGATCCAACATAGTGGCCGAAAAGGTGAAGAATGTTCAAAAGTCTATGGAAATACGTATACGGGGTTTTTTGGGGTGGTTGTTACGAGTATTTTATTAAAATTATAAAATTCAAAATGGCGGATCCAATATAGCGGCCGAAAATATAAGAAATTGTCAAAAGTCTATGAAAATATGTACAAGGGGGTTCTTTGGGGTGCTCGTTACGAATCTTTTATCGAAAATGAGGAATTCAAAATGGCGGATTCAATATGGCAGCTGAAAGAATGAAAAATTCTTAAAAGTCTATGAAAATATGTAAGTAGGATTTTTTTTGTGGTTCTTATTACGAATCTTTTATCAAAAATAAGAAATTGAAAATTGCGGATCCAAGATCTTTTATAGAGAACAATCAAAATTTTTTTACCGTAGGAGAAGATATTGTTTATGCTGGTTGTAGTCAAATACATTTACTAATAAATACTCAGCATACTAGTGAACTACAATGTTTAGAAAGAGTACGCGTTATAAATTTACAATTATGAAATAAACTTTTTCGTTTTAAGTAAGAGTTTATTAACATCAAATTACAGAAGTCGGTCTACAAACGACAACATAAATGTAAGCAAGTCCACTGTTTGTATAAGTATCTTTTCGAATGAACTTAAAGTTGTTAGTTCGCATGACAAATGAGTCTATGAATTTTTTTTAATCATTACGTAGCATGGATTTATCTGGTCTCACGTGCTTCGTAAGTACTTACTCCTCTTCACTTTGATCTTCAATATTCTCGAACTCGTCGCTCATCTCATAGTAGTTGTCATTTTCTCTATAACATCATATTGTTTCGATATTATGTGTACGATAACGTATAAGAGATTAAATAAATGTTAATGTTAATCTATTGTCATTTAAAATGAAGCTCGGCAGAATAAGACTTAAAGAGGATTCTTATTGCAATATTAAGTAACAAGATACAGTTACAAATAAATAAGAAGCAAATAAGAAATATACCGTACGTATAAAATAGAATAAGGTTAAGAAAACATACTAAAAGAAAAGTAACCCCAATTATTGCATGCAGATTTACAAAAAGTATTCTACATAAGAGTTTTCCATACTTTTTTGTGTCTATTGATAGGTTATTTGAAATTATTAAGTATCGTATGATCAAAATATATATTTGAATACTACACAGTACATTAGATGAAAAATTAAACACATGGCTTATTTATATAAAACTATAAATTTATCGAGACTAATGTTTAAAACGAATAAACTTGCCACATTCATATTTCTTAATAGATGATTCCCTAATGTTAATTATAACCAAAGAAATAAACATTTATAATTCGTAAGATCAGGAATAAAGTGACAATTTTGGAAATTTTCAAAATTATTTCAGTTTTGTTCTTTTGCAATTAATTAAAAATCACTTTAAATAATATTTTAAAAAGTATATAAATTCTGTCACAGATTTAACGACGAGTTCAATGTTTATATCTAAAGTCTTCCCAAATTTCTTGGGATAACTGAAGCAATTACGAGCAATATTGCCCGTGTTTGTGGTCCCGTAACCCTGAAGTACCTGATCCACTCGTACAGAAAATGCTTCAAAAATCTTCGGTTGAATAATTTTCTTTTGTTGTTCATAAGTACCTGAAATTAGAAAATACAACGTTATCACGAAGTTACTGCAAATCTCCAATTTTGTAATAATAATATCTACTTTATGTATTTTTTAAAAATTAATGTCGACTATTTACTATGTTCATCATTGTATAGAAAGTACTGAGTATGCGTTGCAATGTCACCTTCGTTTTAGGTTTTTTGCAGAAAATATAATTGTATTTTATAACGTAGAAAATCAAATCGTACTATTTTTTGGCAGAGAAGACAATTAATTCTTAAACACTCTTTTAACAAATATTGATAAAATAATACAGCTAATTTTGTAACCTCTTTTGTTTTTTTACATCTCCCATACTGGTGGTTCGTTCATTTTTTTGTAAGACTTACGAAGTAGAAGCTCAAAAGCCTTGATTTCGCAATATAGTAAGCCGAGTCCACAAAATAAAGACAATTCTAATGCTGCAAAATCGCTTTTTTTTTTTACTGACATCGTGAGAAGTGCATGGGCATATCGGACATTGGCAGATGGCTTTGTTTCCAACTATTGCATTGACGCACTTGCCGTCTAACATTGTTATTGTTACATAATAGTCAACGGTGAGTACTTTATTGTTCGACATTTTAAATGTGTGCACTTTTAGACTGCGAATTTTGTTATTTAATCTTTTATATTCTTGCAGTAGTGTTTCTTTTGTCTCTTTTCCCACGAATATTCGAAGTGATCGACAAAACCTAACACTTTGACCAGTAGGATTTAGCCAGATCAAATTTTCTAGAAAGGTATTTTAAAAAGAAAAAAAATTTTGAAGTTTTTTTTTAATACTGAAAAAAATGGTACAATAACATACACAAAAGTACTTCAACTTAATGATTTAGAAAACAAAAATTATTTCAGAAGTTAAATTGAAAAAATTAGCAGTTCACTGAAATTTATAGTTCAAAAATATTTATTGACGGGAAAATAATGCTATCATTTATTAACACAAACCCTCCGTAGGTTTTATTCGAATATTTACTTTTAAGTTGCATCTATACTTTTCTACTAAAATTTTTTTTTAATAAATCAATAAGCCAAGTTATATGGAATTCATCACAGTAAATCTTGAGATATGGCAGATTAAACGTTTCCGCAATTATATAACCTCAACAGTTTTTATTCATGCCTATCAAAGTAACTTTTTTTCGAAGGAATTACAGTAACCTTAAAATTTTATTTAGAAATATCAAAAAATTTAGATAGTAAAGATGTATCAATTTTGTCCGATAAATAAAATTTTTACAACAAATTAATCTTTATTATTGATAAAAGCTGTACTAAAAGAGAGATATGTAAATAAAAATTTTTTTTTTGGCAAGAGATAGATATTACGAATCAACACTATTTGGCCACAAATTATTAAAAGAAGCTACGGGAATCCGGGGATACAACCAATTATACGTATACGCAATTATTCGAGCTTGAAGTAGATTAGAAACCAATCGTGATATTTTATCATTTCGGCCTTGAAGCAAGACAACGGAAGAAAAAACAGAATAATGACGGTAAAACTAAGTTAAATCTTATACCAAAATATACTTTAAATGTTTTACCATTTGATCTACAGCGCAATTCGATAATGAGAATATTTGTCACAATCAATGACAGCTCACTATTTTCTACTTCATTGTCAGGCTGCACACATTTTCGATGCGCATTAACATGACCAGCAGAACTGTCGAACCCACCAGTAACAGTAAGTTTCAGATTGCGTGAATGATGTCGATCCCATTGTATGCACACGCTCTCACAAAGTCGCTCTGCAAATTTGTTCAGTAAACTTTGCAGAGATACTACAGCTTCCACTTCCGACACATAATAATTACTAGGTTTGCACTCCGCCTTAGCTGTTTGAAGGGAAGTGGAGGATGGGTAAATGTTATTAATTCTCGATCGCACGTCTTTTACATGAGCTACGTATGTACTTTTACTAAAATCAGATTCCAAGTAATATGCTAAGCCAGACTCGTTGGTGTGTTTTATTTGGACTTCCGCTTTAGTAATAACTTTATCGGGATTTTGTAGATTTTTTTTTTTTTACATAATTTTAGAGCTAGCTCCAATAGTTTAACACTGTTATCAGCACTTTAAAGTATGTCGTGTGCTCTATTATATGAAACACGTTGACATGCCTTTTCAGTTTCCACTCTCCTTTTGCCACCTTTCCTTCTATCTGGTATCTCCAATTTTATAGAACGACCAGCACCTGGTGAGACATCAGTCTTTTTTCTTAGATGTCGTGGATTCCTAGGCATATTTTTAAATAAACCTCACTTACAACATATCGTATTTCTTGAATATTTATAAGAAAGTATGCATGTGTGCTAATTATAACAAGCATATTTATGGCTCATATCAAACTATTTTTTTACTGGTAATACTGTTAATAATTTACTAAACGTAGCAAAATGTATTAATGATGATTACTGTTTAACGAAAAATCCCTCACAACTGTCACGCACTACAAAATTCACCCGACTTATACTGTGGACTAAGTGAACTATACGGTCTCAGGTATAAGATCGTTAAGTTGGATTGATAACTTGTAGCGTGGTATCAGTTCTGGTACATGGTCACTAAATACAAAATCTTGTTTGTCTAATTTAGAAAATAATGTAAGGTCAACAGTAGAAATTATTAATATGAATAAATTCCTAATCAAGTATTACTGTTTTTTAAAAAATAATACATACTTACGAGCTATGTATTAAGCAAATATTGTAGAATCTAGTAAGAAGAATTTAGTACTTCTAATTTAATTGATAAATGTTACTTTTATTTTAAAAGTAGTATTACCTTATTGTGAAATACATTTTTACATAAATCAAGTATTTTTTATTTAAAGTTGAATCAAACATTGCAAAAAATATTTATTCGTGCAAACTCTACACTACTACCTGTACCAAAAGATCCTGTAGGAAAACTTTCAGGATCTGTTGAGTACGAGTGTATGACATTTGTAAAAAATTATGTTTATGTAAATGGTTTAAATTATATCTATAAAATAAATTTGAAACAACAAATATGTAGTTAGGGTATTTATCCACAATTTTTTTTCCAATTATACATATTGCGTATTAAGATACTGTTAAATACAAAATGCATAAAATATACTAAAGAAATCTCGAAAAGTAAGTAAAACAGGGTTTCAGCGAGAATAGTGTAATATAATGGCTACCTATGACATTTTTAAAATTTTTCAGGACTCGCTGATTTCAAAGATATCATTGTTCACCTCTCTAATCTTGAGTCCTAATATTTACTTAAACAATTTGTTTAAACAATTTTTGTTGCAAAACAAATTTTGGATTTGTTACGAGAAACCTTAAAAGTCACAAAAATATGAACCACTTGTTTTTTAAAAATATTCAAATCCATGCTTATTTAAACAATTTGTTTAAAAACTTTTTTTTTGCAAAATAAATGTCAGTTTCATATTTAGCGCCTTAAAAAACGATTGGCTTGTTTTTTCTAATCAAGATATTCATGAATATTACATATTAACAACCAGGTTTGGGTATAGTGACGACTTTAGCGCCTCCTGCACAATATATAGTATAACGCAGATATGTGAGGGAAACGGATTCTCAAAATAGAGTCCAAGACAAATCAAACCATTCCAAAAAATAATTTTTTGGACCAAATTCAGTTGAAGCGGGAATTTTGACATTTTTTGCATTTCGTCCCACTGTGCGTAGGTCTGCTGTGAGTCTGATGCAAGTGTGCGTGCATTAGGTTCTTTCGTCTTTTGCACTTGACTCAACGTAAGTTGTGCGCAATTCTTATGCAAGTTTCTGACGCACTTGCCTGATTCGGCATTTTAAATTTCTTATTTTTGATAAAGGATTCGTAATAAGAACCGCAAAAAAAACCTACGTACATATTATCATAGAATCTTGTTGAAACTGAATGTATGTGTTTTCAGAGTGAATACATTTGTATAGCTAGAGTTTTAGAAAGCCCAGCCATATCACATTTAGGATATTTGTGTCGACAGATTGATTGTTCAACATGGAAACTATCGCCTAAAGGTTCGATCAATGTTTCCGTAAATGTTTTTTTGAATAAGTAGTGAATTCCGGCAAATATCTTAACAAACGCGTATCAAAAAATTAAAGAGATCTACGTATGACGTTAGCTTTCGCTTTGTTAAAGGGTACATGAGCACTGCCGATATCGATCCTGCTTGGTTCTATTTCAGCCGAATGACACAAGTCGCCCTATACTAAAGGATCTTGTAATCTCTGTTTTAGCGTTTAGCTTAGTCCAAATATCAAGACTTCTGGATAAAAATATGTTAATACACCATGCTTACTGTGGAAACGCTAAACAAAACAGAAGTACTCGATGTTAGATAAGTCGCGTTGTCCGTGCTAGCAGGCTTCGACCTTTTACGTATATGAAGCCTGGACTTTGCTTTGTACAGAAGAAAATACGTAATCTCCAAGTGTTAGCAATTCCCTACATCTGAGGTCGCTCTTACCTTACTGCAGGCTCAGTAGGTATCGACTATGTCGTTTGTAAGTCAGGGAATGAGTAAGCTTCTCTGGGGCTCTTCGTGGCCGTCTGCCTTAATGGTAGATGATTCGCCGCATACTTATTTATAATTGATTATGTAGGGTACCTCCTTGCTATACTCATTGTGCTTGTACATCGAGATATTGCGCGCGTGCAAGTTTACCAGAAGGTGCTTAGCGCGGCATAAAATTAAAATTTTAATTTATTCTGGTTCTCAATACTAAGGGCGATTTTTGATCCAATCGTATGATTCGTTATTAAAAAGTAAATGCACGGCTATTATTTAACCACCATAACTTAAAATATAATCATAAAAAAAAAAAACGTATCTCTCATAGAGTTTTTAAGAATGATTTAACTTATAAATAACAAATAATTAAAGACGAATTAAAACGGTAATTTCTGAATTTTAAATGACTGCGCGAGTTATTAAACATCGATATCACTTGCTTCCTACTCGCCAATAACCAAATGCCACTCCCTCATTAAATAACCAATGATTGTAAAGCAGGCCACAGCTTGCTCGGAAGTGTGGTCCGCTCGACCCGCAGTTCAGTCCGCCTCCGGTCGTCGAGCGTAAATCACTTTCTCCACCCGAAGACACACATACACACGTTTCTTTCTCCGTTAAATCTGACCTATCATATCTGTTTAGCTTATGCGTAGTTAGAACTTATCTTACTTATTTCAGTTTATAAAGCTAACAATTGTCTTAATAATTTCACACAGGTGTATAGTAAACTAAGTATTCTTATTATTAATAAATGGTTTAATAGAAGTGCAATTTTTTATACTTGGTGACCTTATATCCCCTTTTGCAGTAGTACTTACGATTTAATCAAAATAGCTGGTGAACTCAAAATTTTTTAACACTTGAACAGAAACTTCCTAGATGTCGAGAAAAGTAAAATCACGGTGCGACGTGTAAATAAAACCGGGATCGCGATTGCGCGATCAGTGCTATTAAATCCGCCATTTTCCTGCAGCTCAAAGACCGTGCGAACGACAAGGCAAGCACCGCAGCCGGGTTGCCTTGTAAGTGTTGCTGTGTCTTCGCGTATCTAGTAGAGAACTGTTCTACCTATGTATAGCGCACGGCTCGCTCATAATACTTTTGAATTTTTTCGCTATCTGGTCATCGTTAGTCTCGGGCGCATGCAAACATGCACAGCACGTGGCTCGCTTATAGCCTTCAGCCTTGTTTGCGATTTGAAAATTTTGGTAAAGCGTTAGTGCTGTATTCAAACGAGAAGCGCACGGCTCGCTTAAAGCCCTTGGCCTTGGTCACCGGAATGTTTGAGAAGTTTTTGTTCTTGTTGCAGGTGGTTGCTATACTAGATCAGTTGTCATCGCCTGAACGTGCAGTGGACTGCCTGTGCCTGCTATCGAGCAGGCCCTCTACACCTGCTGCAGGCCGTCTAGCTCCAGCAGGCCCTTTACACCTGCAGCAGATCTGCTGACTTTGGCTGGCTCTCTCGTCACCAGCACCCCTCCCGCTGCCAGCACCTGCTGGCCCTCTGCTGCTGACCTTTGATAGCCCTCTAGGTGCCGTCGGCTCTAGCTGGCCTTCTACTGCTGGCTTCGGCTGGTTTTCTCGCCGCCAGCACCCGCTAGCCCCCTGCTGCTGGCTTTGTCTGACTCTCTCGCCGCCAGCTCCCGCTAGCCCCTGCTGCTGGCTTCAGCTGGCCTTCTCGCCACCAGCACCTGCTGGACGCCTGTTGCTGGCCTTGGCTAGCCCTATAGTTGCCGTCGGCTCCAGCTGGCCCCCTGTTGCTGGCTTCGGCTGCTTCTCTCGTCTGCTTCAACTGTCTACTGACGATAAAGTCTGATGACTGATGTGCTTGTATTGTTGCATTTATTGAGACTTTAAGTTGATCAAAGAAATTAATAAAATCTAGAGACATTTAGTATGGTTGTACGATAAGTTATATAATTGATGTAAACTCCCAAGCACTTGCTCCTTTGTCGTACTGAATAGTAGAGGACATCAAAAAATAAAACTCGGTTATAGGAGCATGACTGTTTATTATTAACATGTCGGTGCCAGGACAAAACGTCACACGGACGGTCATGGCGTGAAAATTTACAGACACATCATAAAGATATATAATTCATTGCATTGTTGGTAAGTTAGTTATTTTAGTAGATTGGCTTTGTCAGGTGGTGTCATTTACCTTAAAGTTCTGAAAATTCATGGTTTAGTAACTTTCTTAAAAGATGGATGAATAAGCAGCAAGAGAAGTTGCATCAAAAGATAAGCAATTGCTTCGATAATTCCAAGAACTACTTCTCTATATAATAATATGGAAGATACGTTTTACAATGTCAAAGGTGATTCTGTAGAATTTCTCAGGACTCTTCCCTCGAGCAATCCAACCATAGACATAGTGCCTTATCCAGGTAACCCTTTTGCTATTGCCACTTCAGGTTCGTACCTATCTGGCATAGAACTTCCATTACTTTCAAGCATGTTCTCTAAGTGGAAGAACTTTAGGGATACCTTTAGGTCGTTAATGCATCAAAAGAAAGGTATTGATAACATTGTTAAATTTCATCAATTACGAGCTCGTCTGATATGAGATGCCTTCGATTTGATAAAATTGATACAATTGACTGAATATCAGTAGCCTCTAGCTCGGAAGACGTTAACAGACTACTATGACAGTCAGCATTGTATAGTCGGTAGTTTTTTGCAAAATATATGATATTACAAACCAATGCATTCAGATATTGGTTCAGAGTGAAAGAGAATAAGTAAAGAAATGTTAAGTCCTATGGAGTCTCTCCAAGCTTTTGGTCGGGATCTCGGTACAGGCGATCTCTACAGTGCTTGAGTGACTAGTAAGTTTGTTATAGTTACAGATCAAAATTGGCAGAAGTGTTTAGGGAGTATTCCCTAATCATCTTCTCTGACGCAATTGAATGAGTTTATAGCTTCTTAAATAATAACTCTGGAAGCTTGTGAAAACGTTAGCACAGTACCCAAAACTCAATCAAACGAAACAGTTAGTAGGAACTCGAGCTCAGCTTCTCATCAATCAAATATTAATACTTCCGGGCCTGATTCTAACATAGTACAACCGAAGGTTGAGAATGTTGTAAATAAGTGCATAGTCCTTCAAGGTGATCATTTTATAGCTCGATTAATTCAAAGGCCTCTCTGCTGACTCAATAAGAGCTTTAGTTATTAAAGAGAGGTTGTGCTTTAACTATTTAGGAAATTACTTGATGAAGGACTGTAACCTCAAGCATTCATGTTTAAAGTGTAATAAAAGGCATCACCTCTTTCTTACACAATCCAAAATTTCATCGGATACATGGATCTAATAATCCAATTGTCAGTCAACAATCAAATTCAAAAAACAGAGGTTGCCCATAAGGTAGCTCCTCATCATAGCAGAAAATCCTTTATATCGAGATTTGGGAGTCTTGTTGGCAACTGCAGGAGTTTATGTGATTGGTTCAGTAGGTATACGTTTGATAGCCAGAGCTCTCATCGATCAATGTTTGCAGTGTTCAATATCATCTGAGTCTCTCAGTTCTTTATTGCAGCTTAAACTTCAACGCTTGAACATCCTGATTAGAGGCCGAACAGACGATTTTACTGAAGGTGTCGCTAAGAGTGTAGTTACGTTTAAAGTAAGGCCGGAATTTCCTTCTAAGTTTCGATTATCAGTTAAAGCTAAGGTCTTACCTAAGGTTTAATCTTATCGACCACCTGCTAGTAGTTTCGGGTCGGTGTTATTCAGTCATGTTGAAGGACTTGAGTTGGCTGATCCTTACTACACTAGTATGGATCAAATCGATATTATCCTTTGATCAGACGTTCATAGTCAGATAGTTGAAGGGACTGTTGGAAAGGGTAGCTCTACCGAGCCTATTGCGACTCGTACACTTTTAGATTGGATACTTTTTGGTTCTATAGGTACTGTACATTCTACTAGTGATAGCCCAGTTTTATTACATTGCTCTGAACATACTGAACTGATTTTCTTACTACAAGGATTTTGAAAGGCAGAGGAACTTCCTACGAATCTAAAAGTTCTTCTAACTTCTGATGAAGTAAACTTGTAAACAGTACTTTATTTTTACTGATTACAGGGAAAAAACAGGTCGTTACGTACTGAGATTGTCTTTCAAATCGGACCCCCAGTTTTATTCAGCAGGTCGATATGATGCTAAATCCATTCCATTTGTTATGATAAGAGATCTCGAGCTTAAGTTTCAAGCTAACTCGAAATTGTTTGATGCTTATGAAATATTCATGAATGAATATGGTACTCTTGATTACATGGTGGAGGTTAATAATGGTTCACTTATTGACCCTTGGTTTCTACCACGACATTGTGTTATTCGAGTTCTACTACAAAACTTAGAACAGTTTTTAGGTTTTCTAATGGATCTGTGAAGAGTCAGACTGGTAGATCTCTTAATGACTCGCTTTAAGTGGGTCCAAAGCTACTACCTAGTCTTTTCGATCTTATATCAAAGTGGAGAACCTTTGGATATGCGTTTTATTCCGATATTGAGAAAATGTTTCGTCCGATCTGGGTCGATGCAAGAGATCAGCTGTATAAATGCATATTTTAGAGATCTCAGATGTCTGATCCATTACAAGCTTATCGTCTGAAAACGATTAGTTATAGTTTATCTTGTTATCCATTTCTAGCCTCTAAAGTAATTAGGCAAGTGGCTAATGATCACAAGGATAGTTTTTCCTCAGTTTCTGTTATCTTAGAGAATGAGATCTACAAAGACGATGTTTTATCCGGTGCTCATAGTTTAGATGAAGCTAAAGAGAAGAGAGATCAATTTTTTAAAGTGTTATTATCAAAGTTTTTAACTTTGTCGAGTATTCCACTCTTCTTTGTAAAACTAGAACTTCTCTTAATTCTCGGCCTATCTCGCCACTGACATACGAGCCCACCGATTTGGAACCCTTGACTTCGGTTCATTTACACAACTTAATAGTTGTAGCTATTTTACCTGAACCCGACTATTATGATGTCAATTTTTCGTGTCTGCAGCGATGGAAAATTCTAACTCAACTCACTCAACAATTTTGGCGTAGTGGTCTCAATAGGATCCTTACAGGAACCTTACACGAGATAGTAACCTTACAGGAACTTACCAAGTTGAGTACTCCTCAAAAGTCACGTCAGACAGGTGATCTTGTCATCATGAAAGACGAGAATACCTCCCTCGTCATTGGCCCTTGGCTACAGTAGCTAATATCTTTCGCAGCGCAGACTCCCATGTTTAAGTTGTGCAAGTTCGTACTTCCACTAATAGTTTGACCTGACTGATCATAAAACTTATCTTATTACATTGTAACGAAGAATTTAAATGTAGCCAAAGATTTTTTTTGTGAATTTAAACTTTAAGTCGCTCTCTTTACAAGCTGAGATAGATTATACCTGGAATATGGTTTATTGTAAGGAGTCTGTGAATGTTTATAAGGATGATGTGGGGGAGGGGGCTGTAAGGGGTAATCACAAATATGTGAACTGTGGGGAGAGCCAAATAGTGTATAATAACGAAAAAGACAGTCCCTTGTTCCGTGGGGGCTGTAGGGCCACCGTAAATGAAACAATTTAAAAGTGTGGATAGGGGCAAGGTAGAGAACAGGGGGGAGTCTGGTTATTTTAAAAAATCTAAGAAACAAGCGTATTTTTACCTTCTTATGTGGCTTTTTGTGGACAATCGTATTTGGGGTACGCAAGAAAGTTGGGATAAGGAAGGGCCTACCCGACCCAAATATACTAAAGAATGTAGGGTGATATTACATAGAATTATATATATAGACAAAGGCGCTTGTACAGAAGCAAACATGTGTGCAGATAAATGAATATATATAAACATACTAAAGAGAGCAAGTCACGTACAATAAAATTAAAAATAAATAGTAACTAAATCATTAAAGTATGAAAATTAAAGTTATACATCAGGTACCGATTAAAAATTTTTATTAATTTTTGATGTATCTCTTTTCTTATCAACAGTGCTACAAGTAATATTGATAAAAGTCATTTTAGATATCGATCGCTTCTGATGATTCTGTTGAATATCTTTAATTTTTATTGACAATAGGTCAAAATTAAACTTATGTTTTCAAATGTCTCTATATACATTTACCGCAGATATTTCGACACGTGTCATATGCTTAACCATCTGTTTTTTTAAGGCTTGTTTTGTCTGTCCTACATATTAAGCATTACAACTTCCACATAAAAACTTATGTACTACATTTGTTTGATTGATTTATTGCATACTGTCGTTCCCGAGTACAATAAGAAGTGATTTTACACGGAACTAATATGCTGACTCGTTTTTGGAAAAAACACATTAAAACAAGTTTAAAATAAATAACTTTAATGATAATAATGATAATCAGGCGAAAAATAATATTATTAAATGTATTTATACACATTTATTCAAAATTTTATAATAACTGGGCTGTCTGAAAATGATTATTGATTGATGATTAGACTCATCCCTAAGGAATCAGTGATAACTGTTCCCACTAAGT
Organism: Copidosoma aretas; assembly: GCA_030522625.1. NCBI lineage: Eukaryota > Metazoa > Arthropoda > Insecta > Hymenoptera > Encyrtidae > Copidosoma > Copidosoma aretas. The sequence goes on from JAPYYV010004740.1 coordinate 17,080, forward strand.
AAAAAATTCTGAGGACGCTGTGAATTCCACTAACTATTGTAACAAAAGCTTCGGATTAAAGAAAAGTTTTGAAGCTTATTGCTGTCCGAGAAACTCGCGTAACAATAAAGAAGGCATCTATTAGAAGCTACAGTGTCTGGAATACGCAGCCCCCCGGTAGCTCGATTGGCAGAGCAACTGTCCGGTGTGCAGGTGCTTGTGTATTTGAATTACACTCCGGGATGCTTTTTTCTTTCACGATTTCAGTTTTAAATGAACCTCATTAAAATATTTATGTTAAAATTAAAATTTTTTAGGCCGAAAAAAGTATCCATCATTAAGTATGGTCGTTTGAATATACGTACAGTAGCACTGTGGTTTGGTGTAACAATTACACTACCATTCTGTTTGATTGTCTAAGAAAGATCATTGATTAATAACTAAACTCGTCCCCAAGGGATCAGTACTACATTTTATACTACTGTTACCAAATATTATAGTTTTCAACTTCTTAACAAATATTATAAAAACGGCTTTCACACAAAAGAAATAAATAAAATTATCTAATTATACTAGGTAAGGACGAAACTAAAGAGAATTACATGAGACTTCTGTAGTATATAGATCCTCATGTAGAATTTCTAATGGTAAATATGTAATACAGGCGGGATAAGTCTTAAGAAAACGAATGTTTGAGCATATTAAACAGAATGTATAACCGAACTATCGATAACATCTAGTTTCTAAGATTATCATTATTAGTACTTCCAACATAATTATTAAAAAAAGATACACCAAACCTTGATAAAGAATATCAATTAAAATGTGATATGATGCGTGACAGTGATACGAGCGCTCAAGACTCTCAAACCTTCCCTACTTTCACTGAAACCTAAGTTTCGCCAATTTTTTCACAACTTAAATACGACAACTCATCAAGCATTACTGTAACGGACGATAGCCGAATGTGCAAATCGTTTTGTTTTTACTTGGCATCGGGTCTTCGATTCCCGGCAAGGTCTTTTTTTGTATGTTAATCACTTGTACGCCTAATAATTATTTTTATTTTTCTTACTATTATTTTTGTTTTATTAATCATGACTGTTACTATTTATATCAGAAATTTTCAGAATTTTTTTGTCATCATAATCATTATTTCATCATTCCTATAACTACTACTACTACTGCTGATACCACTACGACTACTACTACTACCACTACTACTACTACTACAACTACTTATACTACTACTACTGCTACTTCTAGTACCACTAACACTCCTACTTACTACTACTTCTATAACCTATAATATATTCTTTAATGACATTTCAGCCGGTCATTGATCAGGAAGGACATTTCAGATGAAGCACTTTTGATTTGCAGGTGTGGAAGCGTGATAAAGTTAATAAATCAAAGCACAACTCTTATTTGTTTCAACAAAAAGTTGCATATATTTAAAATAAGATGAATAAGCCATCCACATATTTACAGGCTTTTGCTGAGTTTAAAGAAATATGATTTCTTTAACATTATTAAATAAATTTAATCAATTGAATAATAAATGGGCTAATTTTGCGTTTTATTGTAATATACAAAAATTGAAATGAAACAGCTCACGAATGTTTAATTGAGCTAAGCGAGCTTGGCGATGCAAACTGGAAAATGACATCGAAGAGTCACCCAGGAGCAAGACGAAAATACCGAAATACGATATTATGAGTGTATTTCTCTTGCGCGAGCAAGATGTGTCCAGGCTAACTTCTCAGAGAGACCAAAGCGAGCGCATTGGATCGCTTAGTCGCGCGGCCGTGGCTACCCAGCCACCAAGGAGCAAGGAAGAAAGCAGTAATACACTGGAAAAAAGTTGGGTACGCAGCACCACCAAAAACACCTACAGCTGCGTAGTAACACTCTGGGCCGTACGGCGTGCCCAAAACGCCTGGCTTGCGGGTTGACCAATGTTTTGATGCGCGGTGGCATCAGTTAATGGTACGGTAGCTCACCCAACCATTCGTGCTTCTTGCTGCCTGTTTTAAGATGCCGTACAGTTTGTGTTCTATAGATTAATACAATAATGGAACATAACAAATACATTCGCAAGTATACTACATACAACATTTAGAATAATCCGACCTTAATTCAACGTTGTATACATACAAAACTATATTAAATTTAAAATAGGCATGAGAGAACATAGGTTATGTGATGTTATTGATATTACTTGACAGACACGTTCAGAACGAATCCAACTCCTCGGGTGTACTTAGTATTTAAACACTACAATACCAAATCTTGAATACTTTTAAGGTTGGAAAAGTATTTAAATAATGTATTCATGTATACATGTTTACTTTAATAATTATCATGGATGAAAAACGTAAGTCATAAAGGACATTACAGATAGCGTAGTAAATATCACGAGAAGTGTACTAAATTTACTATGGTTTTGTAAGTATACAACGTTAAAGTAAGGTCGGATTATTCCGAAAGTTGTATGTAGTAAATCTGCGAATGTATTCGTTACTTTGCATCAACGTAATAATCTATACAAGGTAATAATCCATGCATCCACATACAGTGTACTGCATCTTAAAACAGGCACAAAGCAGCACAAACGGTTGGGTGAGCTACCGTACCACTAATTGATGCTGCCGCGCATCAAAACTTTGGTCTGCCCGCACGCCAGGCGTTTTGGGCGCGTGGCACGCCTAAAATGGGCGTGCCGTACGACCAAAAGTGTGAGTACGCGGCTGTAAGTGTTTTTGGTGGCGCTGTGTACCTAACTTTCTTCCAGTGTAGAGTAGACGTTAACACAAAATGATATGCCAACTATACCCAAAAACAATGACTAGATTACTGTCTTCCAGTCCCAAGGCGGAAGATAGCCCTGCTGGCACGAAATCACAAGAGCAGATATTTTTAACGTAATATATCCCCGTCTTGCTGATTCCCAATCAGCAACAACTCTATGATAACTTTTGCGCGAAAAAATTAAACTCTGTACATAAACAAGAAACGAAGCTATCAGAGTGCGCTCACACTCTTTAGAATGATTATTAGCTTTTCAGACGAAAAGTACTGGACTATTTAAATAAAATCAAGCCTCATGTCTAAGACAAGCAAATTTTTGAAAACGGTACCCTGTCGATTCAATCTTGTTACTTATTTGATTGCTAAGTCTAAAAAAAACTTTCCGGAACTAAATTCGTTATCTCGCGTTACAGGCTTTAGATGGATGGGGGCTAGACCAAAAAAAGTGTCACAAGATTTTTCCCCTACACTATAAGGACCTTCTTGGGGTCAATGCAAGAGAGAGACAGACAAACAGGCTAGCGCATGCGCCTTTACCTCTGTTGACAGCCGTCTGCACTGGCATGGCACGGAGCAAATAGCATACGATATAGTATATACATACATGTGTGTGTGTGTGTGTGTACACGTGTATAGGTTTACTGCTTTTACTGCACTACTGCGTAAGTGCGTACTGCTAACTGCAGTCTGCTTGTTCGTCTCTCTCTCTTCCATGCAGACGATGATGGTGCGCCGCAGCTGCTCTATCTAAATATACATGTATATATTTGTAGCCTCTCTCTGTACTGTTGCATGGTGGAAATCATGATGTGTTTGTAATAAGAGCTTAAATGGGCCCGTGTTACAGCAAAGGTACGTTCAGACGAATAATGGGAGCGTTCGATTTTCATCAGTCAGTCGCTCGTTCTCATGTTTCAAGTTTTTCTGTGTATAGTTATCGCTCAACCAGCTATCAACTATATAGATATACTTATATGAGGAAGATTCAAACGTCGACACGGCTAGTCAGAAGGCGAGTACCTTACCCACCTGGCCAGAGCGGATTAGATACTGGCTGTGTAATTTCAGGCCATATAAATTGCAAGTGCCATGTATTCTTTTTGGTACTTAATGATTGAAATTATTCCAAATTTTACCTATATATTCATAGTATATAATAAATGTTTATTTCTAAAATAAAAAAAGTTGCTTAATTGAATACAGTTTGTCCGGTTTAAACCTTTATTTATTAGTTATTAACCTAACTATCCCAGATCATTCAGTTCTTAATTTATCTTTATGCATTTTATATACAATATGTATGTACACATATTTTATTATAAATTTTTATAAATTAAACTTTTCAACTTGATATTGTATAATACATATAAATTATGATGACTGTACAGCAAAAGTCTACCAAAAATCAAAAAGAACTTCGTTCCGACTGGGCGTCCATAGATCCCTCACGTTTTTTGTTACAATTTTCTAGTTTGGTATGAGCTTAATTCTTCAATAGTTTATGCAATCTAATTTAACAAAATAGCGCATTTTCTATTTAATTTTAACCTAGCTACAACATCTTTTAATTTATAAAATTTAAATGATATCTAACTTCATGCAAAGCATTGAAAAACAAAGAAACTGCTAAAATATTGATGCAATTGAATATAATTCAAAGTTCTACTGGTATGATATTAGTGCAGCGAAAAATTGGTTTTTTAATTTAACTTAAGTATAAGAAAATGTTATGTTGTGAATAATTGTATAGTAATAAGCTAGCCCATTTTGAATCACTAGTATAAATCATTAAATACCACGAGCAACTAACAAATAAGGTTTTGGTAATAAATCAGCTAGATACTAAGATCTCGATCGTTCAAATTTACGAAAGCCACATTGGATATTGCATACTGTAGAATGCAGTCATAGTTCATTTGTTAATCGAAGACAAAATTATAGTTTTACAATTTTTATCGCTTCGCCCGCCATGAGCAGCTATTGAATCATAAATTTGATGCTAAAATTTTTTTTTTTACAAGACCTTTTTGATGACCAAAGAAAGCTTTTAATACATTAACTTGCTTTATAATGTTGATTAGTTAGTCTTCTTTATATCGAAGCAGAAAATCGCAAACAAAATTTAAAATTAATAATTGTTTTTGTTAGCCAGACTACTTAACTATCATAATTTCTTTCGAAGTCTTTAAATGACTGACAGCCTTGATCCTTGTTGAGCAGTTGAATTGTAGTTGCAAGTAAAACGCATCGAAAATCTATAAAAACGTTATCATGTACTGATCTCTTGATTGTTGATTGAACGCACTTAATGAGTCGCTGATGATTGATTCCTTAACAAATTTTTTGACGTTGGCACTGCTTGTTTCATTTGATTCATCTAAATGTGAATTATAGTTTCTACAATTACCAATAAAAAAGCTATTAAGCAGGTGTTCATTAGGTTCAATTGAAAAATGGTTATGCCTGATAATACGAAGAACGAGCAAAGCGTCACAGAAGATAAACAATCGAAATTTAAAATCATACCGTGGTACACTGATTTGAGCTTGTGTGCAAGTTAGATTTAATAGCTATACTTCCACAGCATATACAATACATGATTTGATAGCTGTATAACCAAACCAAATACAATACATAATGAACTTTCTACCCCTTCGAAGATTTCCCTGTCCGCCACGCCTGCACAATGCAACTAGTATGTCTCTTCTTGGATGATTACATGGCGAGGTATAGAACGCGTGTAACGCGTCTTCATTTTATCTACTTCACTAGCCATCCAAACGTGGCGTAAAGAACTTTGTTCTAACAAACACCCCAAACACGTGCTGCAGTACAGCTCGGCACAAAGTTTTCTTACTCAATTACTTCTAAAATTTTTTCTTTTTAACATTTTATCTAATATTTTGTGCACACGTTCTTGAAAGGTAAATGCATAATATGGTATTAATAAATTCTAGATCGTTAAAAATTTGTAGTATAGTATTGTTAATTGACGTTTTGATGTATAGCTTATAATTATTTTCTGGAATACCACGTAACTAAGAAACTTTCGACAGAAACTGCGAGATACTAGATATTCTAAGAAATCACTAAAATTTTCGGGCCTGATTTATTCAATATTCTCCGAATACTGGAGAGTTAAACGTAACTTCGTGATGAGTGCCCATGGACTTTTTTTTATAGGTATGGTGCCCTGCTGGAGCCTCCTTAAATGTGGAATAAAGTCAAGAACTTTTAAGTCATAATTTCTTCGGCCAATGTTTCATATCAGAACCGCTAATATTATCAAATTATTCGCACCTTGACCTGAAAAAAAAATTTCGATTTACAAAACAAGTTTATAATAATCATGATTTATTTTATCTACATTGTTTGATGTGTCAGCCTAACCTTCTCGAAGTAAATAAATAATCAGAATAAAAAATGCTCAGCGTAAATTATTTAATCTCGTTGCATCTGAACAAAACTGTTGAAGTTTTTGAGCTTTTTTACCTAACCCCCAACAACCTTCCAGCTGCATGATGTAGGACTCTTAATTTATTGAGATTTTTGTTAATTTCTTGATAGTGAAATCGAATTGATTGCTTTTGTGACAATTTTTTCTTACTTATTTAAGTTAATCAACTTTAGTAACTATCACTTGGTGTTGGAAATATATACTAAATTTTGTTTTTGAGTGCAGTCCGGATGCTATTATGGTTATATACCTTACCAATCAAGTGTGCTGGACTTGACGAGTTCATTTCATTATTTACTTCAAAAAAACTACATTCTCGTGAAAAAAAAGTAAATTACGTCGATTTTATTAGATTTTATGGAGTTGACGGAGCTTGAATTTAGATTTATAAAATTAAAACTTGTAGAGAAAATAAGAACTTGTATCCTGCATCTCGTACAACTGATCTCACATCGTAATTCTTATTTTCGTTTAAAAATACTTGATTATCATCGCCTCATCTGGATTTGATTTATTGATTGATATGTCAAGAATCGACATTAACAATATTTTTGTAAAAAATTGTTTTTGAAAACTATATACTTGTAACTTTGCATATGTATATCGATCACTTTATGAACTTTGACGTTATCGACTCTAATGTTATTCTTGCTGCTCTACGATTATCGAAAAAAGAAGAGTTCACATCGATTGATGACATTTTACTGAAAAAATCAACCCTAAATTTGGCAAGACTGCTTGAGTATTAAAAGAGAAAAATATGAATTACAATGTGGGATAATTGATATAAAATTCAGTGTAAGAGTTTTCATTTCTTTATAAGAGGTATCAATAAATATACCCAAATACGGGCTTGATTCACGCTTTAAAATGTAAAAAATCGACATCAACTTGTCTTTTTACGTAAAAGACCTATTCTTAAAATTAATGTGTAAGGTCATAAAGTGAAAAAACTTGATCGGTAAGGTAGGAAACTATAATTACATTCAGACTTCAAAGGTTCTAAAATATAAAAGTGTTATTTTATTTACCTAATGCCTCACTCAAAATTTATTACTAGGTATTATTATTATAAATTGAAATTTTTACATACTTTTGTGGTATTATTCAAAATCCAGTTGACGATTTTCATCATTTTACTGGGCTTACTAATGTTGCTAAGATTATGGAGCCCATTTGTCCATTGCCATCTTTCGTTGGAGGCATAGTGCATTGCCGCTACAAATCTTTGTTCGACTTAAGTAATAACTCTTACCTAGGTTACAAACGAGTTTTTTTTTAAATGAAGGTTCTTCCATTTTTAACAATATTTATTCAAAAATTTTCTTTTTACTGCACTCAGAGTATACGATGCAATCGGGATGTACATCCAGATTAACCTAATGTTTAATAAATGTTGAATCAAAGTCTGCTTTGTATGAAAATGCAGGTCATAAATACATTAAGAGAACTGTCACTGTTGCCATCATATAATTTCGTATCACGCTAATGTAAAATAACGAGTGCAAAACACGGTGAATTGGATGATTTTTTTACTGTAATTATACAATCACTAAATCAAAAAATGTGGGCTACTCACATATTATTTATTTATTTTGGATAGAAAAATGTAATACTCTGATTATTTTTTATGATATATTTATCACATTTATGTGCTCGTTATAATTAAATCTATCTATTCTTAGTATGATAATTAAATAAAAATCCAAAGTACGTCAAATATACAGGGAACATTAAATTATTTTTTATTATTTAGCCCACAATCAATATTGATTCGATGCAAATTTTCTGCTGAGTCAACATTAAATGTACACACTAAAAGACCCGTAAGGATATTTTTGAGAAAAACCTCGAGGAATTCTTTCGAGAAAATACACGCAGATGTACTCGTGAATTGTCTTAATAATAATATTTTTTTGAGGATTTCTTTGAGCATTATTTTTTGTCGAAGATTTTTGACAGAATATTTTTCTGTAGAGGAGTGTAACTGGCTACCAAAAAATTTTTCAATAAGAACTTCTTTAGATGCGCTTGTTTTGGGGACCAAAATGCCAAAAGCATAACGTCCAGTAAAAGATCCAGAGGTAAAAGAAAAGTATCGGAACATCAGGGCTCCTTTCCTCCCGCCAGCCGACCAACGGCCGAGAGAGAGCAAGAGGCCAAGATGTGTACACAAGTGGCTGGGCTTCTCTCACTGCAGTAGCTGCGTTGTGTATGGACATTTGTTATCAACTCTCTCTTTCTTCCTCTCTTTCGTAGACCCTCCTCTTTACACATGCATACACATGATCATGTTTGGAGTTTTTGCAGTGTCTGCATGCTATGTGTATATATACATATACGTTGCTGTATAGGACATGTATCAGGACCTTGAAACAGCTGGAACATATTTATGTTTTTTTACATACATACGAGTCTGCTCATGCTGGTCGTGCAGCCTTTGCACAGTGGGACCAAATCCAAAAAAGCTCTTCAAAAATAAAAAAATCGATTTGTTCTAAAATTTCTTTCTTGGGATTTTTGGAGCCGCAGATTAAGAACTGAAAGTCAAATTTATAAAAACTTACCCCATTATGTCTTATTAACCACCCCCTTACGTAGAATACCCCATAGTTTATACCGTTATCGAGTTACATATCACTCTAAAAGTTTTAGGGGTCACTTCATACCAATTTATTAAAAATTTATCCCCTTTGAATAAATATATTCATCAACGTCCTTCGTAAGATTCAATATAAAACTATTAATTAATGACCACTTAGGACTGGGTTAGTGGACAGAGTTACCTGGACAGTGTGATAATTCGCTGGCAAATTGTTTGCCAGCCTTATCAAGCAGACTTTATTGACTATAACACATACATAAACCATTATGTACTAATACTAAAAGTATAACAATTCTTTTTAAATACATAATATCAAAGCAGTTAATATAACCATGAAATTGACGCTTCGAGAATATATGTCAGCAAAAATTTATTTAAGTCAAATTTGAGTGTGTGACTTCATGACGGAACTTCGATCTCTGAATAATGTACGCTCTTAGAGTTTGTATGTATAGTAGATGATAATTTATCGCTCAATATTATCATTTTTCAAAATGTGCGATATAAGTGAGTAAACTTCGACAAACGCTTTTACATTTTAGTTTCTATTGAGCGGTTTTTCATTTAATTTAACATATAACATTTCCAAAATAAATTTTTTTTTATAATTTACTTCTTTATTGCGAATTTTTACAGAATTCTAATCAAAATTATTTTTGTAATTTAGTGTATGTTCAGACAATACATAGTTTTCTTACACATTTTTGTGTGTTCGTCGATAACGGAACTTAATGCACGTTTAGTTTAACTGAAGCATATATACGAACAGGTACCGCATGTGAACTTATAAACGATTTCAGTGTTCTGATTTTTTGTATTGGCTTTTTCCTAGTTCTATGAATTTAGTAAGAGGTTTTTTAATGGAAGGATGAACATTAGTACTACATGTTTTCATGTTATTCATAAATTTATTAAAAATCATTTCATCAATAAACCGAATGTAACTGTAACGAATAATTTTATATTTGCAAATTTTTTTTGTTGACAATCAGCTGTATAAGGAGTAGATTTTCCAGTCAAGAAAGACATTCTGATTCATCGTGTTTCGAAAGAAACAAAGTTGGATAGTCGCTCTCAATTAGTAATCGTGTCACAATATTAATGTTATCATGCTACAAAGTTAATTCTAACTGTTAACGACTACAATACTGTATACTTAAAAGAAACTGTTCGTATATAATGTGTTATGTATGTGTTGTAATCATTAAATTCTATCTGATGAGACTGGCAAACAATTAGCCAGCGAGGCGTCTCACAGTTCAAGTAACTTGTGTCTACATACTGATTTAGTTTTAAAGTGATCGTTAATTATTAGTTTTATATTTAAACCCTTGTATCTCTTATTGACCACCTCCTTGCATAAAATACCCCATATTTCGCAACCATATCAAGTTACATATCACCTCAAAGGTTGTTGGAACCGCTAATTGCGAAGTAATTGTCCAACTCTCAATTACTTTCCCATTTTGTCCTTCATGGTCCACTTTCTTTCATGGAGTACCCTATTGGTCACAACAATATCAAGTTAGATATCACATTTAAGGTTTGCGAAGTCCTTGATTGCGAAATCGTTATCAAAATTGCAATTTCCAAAATCAAGAAGTCAATATGGCTATAAGAAATGTTTGGAAGGCTTTAAACAGAACTACAAATTTTTCTAATACAATTTTCTAAGTGTTTTATTATTAAAAATACATATACATTGCTCAAGTCGTTAAATAAATTAGTAACTTTAATACAAAATACTAATTAATTCCTTTATTAATAAATAAAATAGCCGTATGTACAAAATAAAAAATCATGGCAATGATACCGATTCATACATATAGATGGCAAATTGAAACTATTCAAGTTTTACTAGATTATCACTGATTCTTTAAAAATATATGCATGTTATATGTATACTATATATTTAATTCCTTCCTTTTCCTATGCTTGTAACAAAATCATACTTGGGCTGTTATATTTACGTATGCATTTAAAGGTGTAGTACACATATGGGTAGATTCGCCTAGTCTGCCCCAGCGCCACGGTAAGCGGCCGCTCAAGTGCTAGACGCGACGTTTTGACTGCGTCGTTTTGGCTCCGAAACGTAAATAAAAAAAAAATAGAGACATGTAATCTAAAGCGTTTTGACCCCAGCTGTTAAACGACAATAATAATTATCACGATTTTTCCTTAAATAACCTATAAAATACGAATAAAATAGAACACGTTTATTTGCGGTGAAGTTCAAATTTATAACTTTATTGGACCATGCAGATCAAATGATCAGGTCTTTTTATATCGATGTAGGTAGTAAAAAAATAGTTGATTACCATTTACTACAAATACCTGAATAAAAACCTGTATTTATTTTATTCTACATTTTTCTGGGTAACACTAAAAAAAAATAGTAAACCTAAGGTCCCATAACGCTAACGCTAGTGAGTACATAAAGTTATAAAACCTAGATAAGCTTACAAATAGCCACAAAAGCACGATATATTGTAGTATGCAGATTCTGAAGAGACCAAGAGCGTAGACTGATGGTCATAAGACTGTGGAAGTCTCGCAAGCAGAGTCACTGCTGCCCTGTACAGTGCAAAAGACTGCCACGCTAGCTGCGGGACCGTAATCGTCTTATAAGCAGATCTACTGCAGTATTACACAGTACAAAAGTCTGTCGTGCAGGCTGCAGGACCGTAAGAGTCCCAGAAGCAAAGCTCTTAAGGTTTTACACAATGCATACTCTGATGATGATGATGATAATGAAGATGATGATGCTAATAATGGTGGCGGTGTTGATAATGATGATGATGATGATGATGATGATGATGATGATGATGATGATGATGATGATGATGATGATGATGATGATGATGATGATGATGATGATGA
>JAPYYV010004741.1:0-16259 GCA_030522625.1 Copidosoma aretas
GTAAAATAATAAGCAGAATAGAAATAAAAGTATCACGAATGGATTGTTAAATACAAAATGCGATAATTATTATTCATCAATTCCTTGCATAGCATTACACAATCAAGAAAGTAGGGGGCAAAATGATATCAACCAATCAATTGATCCATCATGGTCATTGCTGGATGATAATAAAATTAATAATCAACAAAAGCACAATGTTCATCGATTCTTTAATGTAAAAATAAAAAAAATCTCAATAGTTAAGCAAAACTGACCATCAAAAAAACATGTTTTGGGAGGCTGGGGAATTATCTTTGCACTCATGTATAGCCAATCGATCAAATGATACACTAAGAGTAAATAAAAATTATGGACTTAGAGGTTGACCAGATCTTAATGTTTTCGTAGACCACCTCTGAACACATCACTATGGATATTAGCCTGTGGATAATATAAGGTACAAAGATAAGATAAACTTCGTCATTCAGGAGCTCAACGGTGCTGGTTATATATATATTAATGACAATTATTTATTGTATAAAAGTACTATGAAACGTCAAGAAATACGATCAAAATACGATCAAATTCGGTTAAATACGATCAAATAGGATCAAAATACAATGGAATTCTGTCAAATATGATCAAATACGATTAAAACACGATCAGAATAAGATCGGATACGATGAAAATACGAGCAAATGCGTCTAAATACGATCCAAACACGATCAAATGCGGTGAAATACGACCAAAATACGATCAAATGCGGTCAAATACGATAAAATACAGTCTTACACGATTGTATGCGGTAAAATACATCGAAGGACTTCTATATGTGCACAAACAATTCTGTATGTTTGAAATTGATGTGGTGTGTGGTTACAAACGAACTAGTATTAAAAAAAATTGTTGCATAATGACTTGTAAAAAAAATTATTGTTCTTACCGTATGCAATATCATGTATAACCTGAGTTTGTACAAAATGTATGTGGAATCAAGTCAACCAATTTGTTTGTTTAAAAAAAATTTCTTAAATATTCTTGTTGTATTGAATTATGAAAATTCGCATAAGAATTAAAACAAAAACTATAAAAAGTTTGTCCAAACGCGTCCAAACATGTACAGACGTGTACTGGTCCTAACGTGTCAAAACATGTACAGACATGTACAGGCGGGTACTTTTCCTAGCGTGTCTAAACATGTTCAGATACATACAAAACTATAAAGCACATGCAAATGTGATAAAAAATTATGATGCAAGAAAAATTATTGATGCAATGGTAACAGTATTGGTCTATAGCTTTAAACACATAAAGTCAACAAAACAATTAATTGTCTTACCGAAACTATGATTGGTAAGAAATAATTCAAAATACTATCAAAGATAAAAATCACCATATAAATTTAAAAACAAATTAAAAAATTATTGCTGAAAATCAATCACAACTAAAAAATTTACGGAAATCTATGTATCGATCATGAAATTAATATACACTAAAACTATATGCTCATACCTTGTTTAGCAATCAGTTTTCATGTTGAGTCTTTTGCGCACACTCTTACACCTCTTGTGTCGCTTCTCTAAATACCTGCGTCATCGACAACCTATATTCCACAGGATCTCATACTGGTGAAGGTAAGCTGTTATTGACCTCGGTGTAGAGGTCAAGACAGGAGCAGGTTCAAATTTATGTCTAGGTGGTGGTAATATTCCAGGAATCGGTGACCATGGAGCTGGAGGCTGGGCAGCATACCACAAAGCAGCAGCTAGCTGCTTGGCCTCACACCTTCTCTTTTCAGCACTTCTAGTGTGCCGGTTGACGGTTTTTGGGAAGCCCCAGTGGTCGATACTTCATAGTGAAGAGACGTTTCGGCAATCTTTCCGGTCGCGAAATGTTCGAACTCAAGTTCAATATCCATGATACTACACATAGAGCGTGGATTTCTACGATGCTCCCACAGCATTAGTGGCACATGTTAGAGCTCGTCTCTTGTCAAGTATGTACACGTTTCAACATTCGGCTGACGGTTTTTGAGAAGCCCCAGTGGTCGATACTTCATAGTGAAGAGACGTTTCTACAATCTTTCCGGTTGCGAAATATTCGAATTCAAGTTAAATATCCATGATACTACACATAGAGCGCGGATCTCTACGATGCTCCCATAGCATTAGTGGCACATGTTAGAGCGCGTCTCTTGTCAAGTATGTACACGTTTCACCATGTAAATTATCCATACGTATAAATATACTCGATATGCGTGCAAATGCATTGATTATCCCCTTTTTGGTTCGCGCTGATCCAATCGGAGCGCGAAACTAATTAGTGTATGCGTGTAAGCATTGGTAGTCGTTTGAAAAATTAGTTTCAAATTTATTGCATTAAGTGCATAAAACTAAATTCTTCGACTAATTATTTTTATTTTATTATTGAGTATTGTTCCTTTGTTCCATCGCAACATTTATTTTAGTAAGTATAAACGAGCATTTTAATTTCTCGCTCATTTGAGTAATTTTAATTGGATATGTTGACTCTCGCTACTGACCGCTAGGTGGCGTATCATATCTGCAAGCGAAAAATCATAGTTTTGAATATACATGGCTCTGGATTTCAACGGTTTTAACCATCTTCTGCTCATGACTCTTGCACCCAGGAACATGAGTATGTCTAATGCCTCAACTGTATTTGTCGATGTAAAGGGTCTGAATTTTTCTACGAGATCGTTGGGTATTGACGACGAAGGGGTCAAAGACCCTCTCTGTTCGATGACTAGTGGTACCGTGGAGGAGTCCAGTCTCCCTAGGATTTCGACGTATTAGCCATCAGAGTTGGTGCGTCTACCTTCAACATTGCCAAGTCTGCCGTCTACGTTGTCTCACCAGTCAACAGATTTGTCGCATACTTGGACGCCTACCCCCGCCTTTCCGATATCAGGGGATGGTTGGTAGAATCCGACCTCGCTCTCGCCTCCTCGTCAAACCTGTAAGGTGATCGACCTGGTTTCTCCTGAGAGACCAGAAAAGATTCTACGATGGGGAGATATAGAGAGCCTGAACAGAAGAGGAAGTGGAAAGGTGTCGCAAAGCATCTTTTTCCCAACTAGGTCAGCCATTTTTTTGCAACAACCGGCTTTTTCAGGGCCACAAATCAATTCAAACATAATATTTTTCCTTTACGGGTTAAAAAAAAAACTTTGAAAACCAAAGAAAACAAAAATGTTAATATTAAAAACCAAAATACAACATAAATAAAAAGATAGTACAAAAATATAATAAAATAGTATATTACGACTCTAGGCCGAAAAAGTAAAGAAAGTCTCAGATCGTCCGAATATTGTCGGCCAAGGCGAAGCCGAGGATGATAAGCGGACGATTTGAGGCTTCTTTACTTACAGCTGTAAATTGTACACGATTTTTTAAGGCTCAGCGGCTGAGAAGTATTGCCGTCCGCGCAGCGGACGGGAAAGTTCACTTCCCAAGCCATATTATAATATACATACATGGCATAAAAAAATATTTATTAGATAATTAAAAAACAAATCCTCAGTGCTTCAATTGATTGATTGAAACCACCAAGGACTTGTTATTTTATTGATATTTTAAGCCCTCTAAAACACATAGAAAGAGAGTGTTGTAGAGTGGTAAAAATGTTCGTGTATACCTCACAGCTAACGGTGAGCCACGAGGTAAGCCAGTATACAGCTCGTCCAATAGCACGAGGTGGGTCAGAACCGACGTCCAATAGCACGAAGTGCGCCAAAACCCGAGCTCGAGGTGATCCACTATACAACTCGTCCAATGGTGCCAGGTGCGCCAGAGCCCCGATAGCCTATGTACTGTAGCTGACTGGCACTTTATCCTGACCTCACATGGTAGATAACTATGTGATGGGATAGGTGGAACATTAAGGTAGTTGGTCCAAATATCACCCTTTAACAAATATGTCCTAAACTCTAAGTATCACTTCGTAATATCGTCGTACATTATTGGCTAATGTTTTGCAAAGGTTACCTATAATGTTTTAAAGATATATAACTTGAAAGTAACACATTTTAACATGTAAAGTAGAAGAAAACTGCATTAAAAGCAGACGTTATAATTAATTTTAAAAAAGCCGCTCAAAATATTTTGTTTTAAAAACTAATATATTATTCTCGATTCCTGTTAGAATAATATATACAAATTTTAGATCGTTAAGTTGTGTCATATTAAAAATTTTCTAACTAAAATAAAATTTACCATGCTTTTAGTATATCTATATAACGATAAAGTTGTTTTTAACATTTTGGATTTTACAGAATATTGAAAATGTTTCTTGTAATATCAGTAATTCGACAGTTTTGCAGGATTTTCCTGTTATAAGTTATATGATTCGTCAATCATTACTATGACAATTATTAATTATTCAATAAACCATATAGGTGGAGAACAACTCAACCAACCCAACGACCTTAAAACGTCTTGTCGCTAGTGCTACACGCAGGAAAATATTGGGCTGACAGAACACAAGCGTACGAGTTGTAAGAGCTTAATTAACACCAAGCTCTTTCAGTCCAATGATGTGTACCGTAGAGTTTGATGCAGTGCCAAGCTCTAAGAGCTTGAAAAGAGAGTGGGCAAGCAAGTTGTAAGCGAGTATAAAGATTTAGAAATGTGGTTCTCAACATATAATAGATAAATGTAGCCTATGCAGTTTGGAGCTTAAGTAAGAGATCTAAAGTGAACAGTTTAAATCAAAGATTATTTCTCATAAATTCAATGATAAAATCAGGCTGATCATACGAAGCGGAGACTTGAGGATAAAAGAAGATCGAAGCAGTAGAAAACATAGAAGGCGGATTTACAAAAATCGTGTTGGGTTTGAATGCAATTACACCAGGATGTACATGGAAAATGGAGGTGGAAAGGGTTGGCATAGAAATAGAAATAAGGAAAAGCCCAGAAAAGGGTTCGCCAACGATACATAAGAAATTTTTTCCTTGAAACAAAAGTATGAAACAACTTTCCCAACTTAGTACACTCAGAAAGGAAAATTATAAACAAAAAATTATGCTTCTCACCCCTCGAATACATGTAAATATCATTTTCCTACTTCAGGCACTTTTGCAACCCTGGTACACCCTTGGTAGGAAAAATAGCGTTCGCCACTCATGTGCATCCAACCAGGATGGGTCCCAACGATCCCTCAAGCGTTGCTTCGCAAGCGCCCTCGGGCCCAGGGACCGCCCTGGAGAGATGCACATTTGTGACGAAAACTACTATTATCCAAGTTTTCAGAATAATATTTAGTCCAGCTCTATGCATTTATTTGTTAATCATACTTTTAGCTCAATGTTCCATACTTTTTACGTTTTACTAGATATTAATTTGAAAAATAATACTTTGCAGTACTTTTCAGTCAAGATACTTGTAGAGTCTTTTATAATATTTTAAACCCCACAATCTAATGACACTATAGACCAGTGCAATAAGTTCTTTGGTACTAATTATAAAAAAAAACAATAAATATTAACCTGTACATCAGCAGCATGTTACATTTGCTCGAAAAGTCTACTGTGTGGCACCTTTCCGATGCAAATCAAACGAAAATCCATTCGTCTGCTAATAAACTGAAAAATGAATTTTGGGTTTTACCAGCGAAACTGTTTTTTTCCGAAAAAGAAAAAAAAAATTAAGTTTTGTAATGTTATAATTTACTTAAATATGCTATGAAGTGTTGAAGTAAAGTAACTACTTTAATTTTGTTTTTACTATATCTAACCAATAGTATTTAATTTGCCTCCAACACGTACCGCAGTGGTTTTAGACTTTTCTTTTAAGGGGCAATTTTTGTTATGTATCGTTTTCGTACTCTTTACTTTTTGCACATTTAAAAAATGGACAAAGTAGGTGGCCACACGTATGCTTGATAAAAAAACTCAAGGGCATAATCTATAAAAATCGTCCAAAAAAAAGCACAGAAGTCGAAGTAGGATATCAAACAGTAGGGGATGGGGTAATATTAGAACTTAGGAAAAGGGCACCCAAGGGAAATGAACTTGAGAAAATCAAAGAGAATATTAAAAGCGGTAGGGAAATTTTAACTAATCAGGAAATACAGAAAACTAGAAGGTTATTGACAACTCTAACGTCTATAAATATTATAAAGAAACTTGGGGGCCAAGTCCCTGCACGCTTCGCGCACCAACCCCTAAAATTTAATCAAACATAATAATTTTCATGATTTTTAAAGAACAGTAAGATGATTAGTTATCTTTAAATGCATCGTTACGATTTTTATCAATTTATATTATTTCTTATGCAATTTTAAAAATCTCTTTTTAGATTCACCCGCTCTTGATCAGCCTCAATCAATTACGCAACGAGTAGAAAGGCCACAATCGATTTTTCGAGGAAAAATAATAGAAAAACGGGAGAGAGAAAAATATTGGGAAAAATACAAATTAGCAGGAGATTTAAAAGAGTAGTAGTATAGACTGAGGTATGGGAATTTCGGAAAGACGAAAGAAAAAGGGTTCAAAGTGATAAACTTTAGGTTCTAGAATGAAAAACAAGAGAGCATAGAACACATATTTCTACGTAAAGAGGCAGCTAAAAACATAGAAAATGGAATTATGAGATCAGTCAGAAATATAGGATTAAAAATAAAGGAGAGACGCGCAGGAGAAAGATATTAAAAATATTATAAGGGAACCGGTAAATAATTTATGTAAATTTATAAAATCCTTCTATAATATAGGTAAATCAGGGAACGCAAAGCAAAGCTTGAACAAAAAAAGACATGTAATGCATTATAAATTTAAATATTGTGTCAATGTTAATGGTAATTCTGACACGTTACTTTGTTAATACATAGACGTAATTAATGTTAAACTCTGTTGTATTGATTTTTTATTAGAGACTATCGTAAATACTATTAGTATTAATTTAAGGGGTAATTAATTTTAAGTAGTTATAATACAAGAAAAAAGAATCTAACAGATAAATAGATAAATAAATATTTTTCCTTTCCTAATATGAAGTATAAATTTCGAAATTTTACCGTTTAATAAACGAATAATCATAATTAATTTTAAAATTTACAAAAATTACCAAAAAAGCTCTAAATCGTTTCTGTAATAATAATGATTCTATCAATATGACCTGCATTTGTATCGATCTAAAGCTTCTATACCGAATAGAGTCATTTATTACCAGTGGATTAGAAATAATTATTTACTAAATATATGAACTGATTCCATGTATTGACTATTTTTTCGATTTCTGACGTAATTTTTATGTGTTTATTTCGGTTGTCTAGGTTTGTTGAAAATAAATTTTTGTATTGAATTTTCAGACATAGGAACAAAAATATCTAAATATAGGGTTTGGCATGCAGAGCGTGTAGAAAGCGCAGCTTTTTATGAGTGGTTAAACCATTATCCCAAAAACAATTATTTTTATTGAAAATTCAGTGTTCGGACTAATTTTTAACATTTTCTTCGCTTGTAGCCCCACTGTGTGCTAACCCGTTACCGCCCTGCAAAATCACGTAAATTTCTACTCAGTTTTTCATGATTTTAATTGAAAAAATAAAATTATTAGTCGCTCTGCACCCGCGTCCTGCGGAAATAATAGCTAATCTATAATAGCGAAAATAATAATTAGAAAAGGCCAAAGACAAATCTAATTTAAAAAATATTAAAATATCTTCTAATATAACAAAGGTTTGGATGATATTTTTCTTATGTACGTAATAAGATACTGCATTTCGAAGAGCTTTGAATACATTTAAAAAATTGTGACCTGATCTATAAAAGTATGGAATTTTCTGCAATTTTTCGGACAACTTAAGTTTTTAGACAATTAAAGATCACATATCATTACAAAAAACAATATTTTCGAAGTTTTGCACGTTTGAACATAATCTCAAAATAATTAGAAACATTAAATTCATCATTTTTTCAGTCAAATTTGCAAATGCATTACTTAAATTGGGTTTTGTAACACAAATTGACATATACCCTGCAAATAAATAGTGACAATAAATTTGAAGTTTCTATCAAATTTCACATAAATAATCACAAAAATATTAGTAAAAAGTGTTTTTAATTCGATAACGTGAAGTCTAACAATGTGGTCACTATCTGGTAAGATAGCCAGACTAATATGGCACAAAAAATCATCAAAAAGGCTAAAAACCGAGTTAACTTGGTCATAAAAATCTAGATGAAAAAAAAATGAGACATAAATTTCCCTTTATTTGCAGGTAGTCAAATAGAAAATTTAGAAAACTATAACTGTATTCAAATTTTTCTGATCTTTAAAAATAAAAACAATTTAAAAAATTTCTTCAAACCTAAGTAAAATTGGTGGGCTTAGGAAATTGCATGAATCAAAAAATAATGATAAAAATGTTTAAGGCGAATTTACACGTGTTTGAATATTAGCTTGAAGAGAGGGAGGACGAAAGTAAAGAGGAGACGTCAATATGACTGTCGCACAAAATTTAAAGGGAGTGCGAGAAAGAAGCGTTCCTCCGACAGTTGCCGGCTCCTCATCGTTGTGACAAGATGTCTGCGTCGCTCTGAGTAAGACGAGGCCTGATTGCCACAACTAAGTATACGATCGAGCTGCTCATTCAGTTAATTATTTTGTATAAGTTAAACCGTAATCAACGCTCTTGCTACCCATAGTGTAAACATTGAAGACAAACTTATAATTGTATTCCTGGCAATAAATAACAGTGCAATAAAAATTGAAGTGGCATACGAAGGTATGCAATAAAAAAAAGACTGAAACAAAATAAATATTGTGTTCCACTGTAAAATAAAAAAGAGAAAGACGATAAAGTGTCAAAAAGTTCGATTGATGTAATAAAATTTTATAAATTTAAGTTCTTCAAAATAAACGTCGAAGTTTCAGCAGCGTTGTCATTCTCCTAATTCCTAGCAATCCGGCTCCCCCATCATACAGTCCACAACAAAATCAAGCCGAAAGGCTCAAAATCGAGCAAAGTCCTTCAAGTCGAATTGCCCAAGCTGAAGGGGGAACGTGCGCCGCCGCGCTGCGTGGAAGAGAAGAACTCTACAGTGGCCATTTTATACAGCTGCGCGTATATGCACATGAGAAAAAGAGAGCTCCCCGACAGCCATTGTTGTCGTCTGCTTGTGCACGTACAGAGGAGATAGAAGAGATCTATTACTACTTTGAGTGCGTCGTAGTAGTTGTTGACGAAAGTTTCAATTCTGTTTTCTTTTCGTGAGCTGCGAGAGAAAACAAAACAGAGTGTGCGTTGTGAGCATTTACGTGCTCTAGAAAAGTACACTTGTTCGTGTGTGATTACGCAGGGTTGACTTTAGATGCCTTTCTCGTGTGTAGCGAGAAAGAGATAAGAGTACTTTCTTCGCGTGTCGTGTGCTGCTTCACGGAGAAGAAAACGTAGGTACTTCCTGCTTCTCGAGAACCGCGAGAAGCAAACTAATAAAAAGGTGAATTCGTGTGTCGCGGTTTTCAGACAATTAATAATTTAATTTGTTACAGCTATTCCTGTCTAGTGTGCTAAGGGGGAAAGGAAAATCATAACATAGACGCAGTGTGCTACTGCAAAAAGTAAAAGTTAGTTATCAGTGTGACAAGCCAAGTAGAGGCTCCGGATACATACAGGCATAAAGTTCCAGCAGTTACCTTAGAACTTACCTGGCAAGCAGCTTAGTCCATTAATATTTCTTCTGTTCGCTACTTTATAAATAAGGACATCAACAAACTATAAGATCTTTACTTCAAGGCGGTGTTTCGTAAGTGAAGTTTACTAAGACATTGCGATAAGATAAGTTACTTTAAACTTGTTAATACCTTTGCTCAAAATTAGTTCTGGGAACCAGTTATATGTTAAAGTAAATAATAGAGATTGACGAAGTTTGTAATGTTTTAATAATGAACTTATGCTGAATTCCTAGACAGCTAAAAATCTTTTCAGTTTAACGATTTACTTTCATTAACAGAAAAAAGAAGGCGTATTAGTTTAATATAATATTATAAAAAAACTGTTTTTTTGAAGATGATAAGGTAGTCGAAAAAATTTTAGCCAAGAATTTTGTTTGTTTACGTTAATTCCTGTTCATGTATTGTTTGGAAAGATTTTATAATTTTTCCTAAACCATTCACTAAGGTTTAACAGAACCAAATCTCTTTGTTGTCTTTATTATTAATTATTGTAATTAGAAAACTTTTTATGGATATTTTCCTTGTTTCAAATCAAGATTTGATTATTCTTTATTCCAAAATTGATGACTCAGAATATACTTAAAAAGGTAAATTTATTATTAATTTAAAAATCGAAACTAGTTCCTCATCTCTTCAAGTAGTTTTTAATAAAAATGAAAAGTAAAATTTTCAAATCTTGAAGAGTAAGATAAATTAAAGCAACTCTAATTGTTTCAACACATATTTATAAGTTGTACTTGTGAACTACCGCCAGAATCCTCTAGTTATCTCGTTATTTAACGAAAATGAGTACGATGGATAATTTCGTCAAAGCACGGCAAGCTCTTTACGGTCCGATAGCAAATGCTTTTACAAATTTTAAAATGGTTGGTGAGGAAAAAATGACAATGGGATCAGTTAGATCTCATTCGAATCATTTATATAAACCATATCAGAATTTAATGTTAAATCACCAAAAGACTCTTAGATCAATCAATTACTTACAACCCAAAACATGATAACGTAATAACTGATTATTTTAAGACTATCTGTAATGATTACTTTAATGTAAAAGGTGCGATTGATGATTTTCTAGACCAGTTTAACGCTTCGACTACCCTAAACAAGTCAGTGCTTAATCGAACTATAAATTAGGGCGCCGCAGTCGGAACCTTTGCCCAGCTCCCTCGCATCAAACTTCCAATATTTAAGGGCGACTTACACGCGTAGAAACCTTTCAAATATCTATTTTGCTCATTGATCCATCGACGTAACGATATTACTGCCGTAGTCAAGTTTTATAACCTTCGATCTTACTTTTTCGGCGAGGCTGCTGAACTAATAAAAAGTTAGCTCATAACAGCCAATAACTACAAAATTGCGTGTGATACTCTCTGCAAGAACTATGGTAGCCGGAGACGATTAGTGGCTAATTGCGCGAAAACAATTTTATCCTACAGGACTGTGAGGCTGATTTACTTATCAAGCTCAAGAGACTTCAAACCGAGATGCTCACTTCACTTGATTCTCTAGTCACTATAAAGCGCAACATCGGTAACGACTTAAATTTTCGGGTTCGAATCGGTAAGGTTTGAACAGTTGGTCTGCTAAGTACCTTACTCCTCTTTAACCCCGAGAAAAATGGCAAACACTATCGCGCTTGGTTAGTCCTGGAGATATGGTCCTGATAATATCAGAAAATACCCTCCGGGAAGTTTGCCTCTTGGTCGTGTTCTAAATATTTTTCCAGGAAAGGACTCTTAAGTCCGAGTGGCGTCGGTTAAGATCAGTTCCTATACCCGTCCTTTAGCCATTTATCGTCTTATTCTCTTGGTGGAGAGTGATTAGAATTTAAAAGTTCTCTTGCTCTTATCATTAAAAAAGTGCAAGTCATGGGGGGGAGGGGGGTTCATTGAGCATTAGCTTGAAGGGAGAGAGGACGGGATTAAAGAGAAGAGGTCAATATGATTGTCGCACAAAATTTAAAGGGAGAGCGAGGTAGGAGCGTTCCCACGAGAGTTGCCGACTCCTCATCGTTGTGACAAGACGTCTGCATCGCTCTGAGTAAGATGAGGCCTGAGCAACGCAACTAAGTAAACGAGCGAGCTGCTTATTCAGTTAATTATTTTTTATAATTAAAACGGTAATCAACTCTCTCGCTATCACTAGTGCAATAATTAAATTCAAAATTACATTTTTATTCCCGGCAATAGATAACAGTAAAATAAAAATTTAAGGAACATAAGAAAGTGTACAATAAAAAAACTAAATCAAAATGAACATTGAATTCCACTGTAAAATGAAATGGAGAAAGACGATAAAGTGTTAAAGAGTTCGATCGATATAATAAAATTAAATAAGTTTAAGTTCTTAAAAATAAACGTCGAAGTTTCAGCAACGTTTTAATTCTCCTTTCTAGCAATTCGGCTCCCCCATCATATAGTCCACAACGAAATCACGCAGAAAGGCTCAATTCAAACAACATATAACAGCATTATAAGAAATGCTTATTTACCATTTTGCGTATTTTTGAATACATCTTTTTAACATAATGAATTTTTGATTAAAATTTTTTGAATTCCAAAATTATTTCTGGGATCTTGGATCAGCTATCATAAAAGATTAAAAAAATATGGTTAAACCTTATGGTCCAAGTATAAAAATCATTGAGATACATATTTTTCTTGATATAACTGCATTTATTTACAGTATTTTGAATCTGAATGTTACTATTAATTATAAAGTTATGTTTAAATTTGCAAAACTCCGAAAAAGTTTTTTTTTAAACATCATTTAACCTAGAGTTCACTAAAAAAAACTTATAATAGTGTATCTTCAAACTACTACTGCCATTAGTATTCCAAAAAATTGCCAAAATTTCTAAAAAGTTATACGCCGGGTGAGATTTTTTAAAATTTGTTTAAGGGTTTTTTACATCCTGCATCTTATTATGTTTAATGTAAGTAAATTTTTCTATCCAAACCTTTGGTTTATGAGAGAAGGATTGATTTTTTTTTAAATTTCACTTCTTTGCGACCTTTTCTAAGAATTGTTTCCGCCGTTTGAATCGGCTACCATAAATGATTTAAAAAACATAGTTTAACTTAACGGTCCTATGATCAAAAAAGATCAGGACTACTATTTTTGTCGATAAAATCGTGGCATAAATCGGATTAAAATTTGATGCTAATATTTATATCAAGCTTATGTTTAAATGAACAGGATTATAAAAAATATTTTATGTAATTTAGTATTGTTCGAAATTACCTACAAAATTGATGGTACGGTCTCTGGAAAGGAATAAAAAACTCTACATGACCAAATATGCTTTTTACGAAAAATAGCAAAAACTCTAAAATTTTAGGTCGTGTTAAAATTTATAAAATTTGGCTATAGTTTTCCAATAATTGCGATTCGATTACCTACACATCAGAGAAATTATGTGTCGACCATTTTTCTATTTTGAGATGTTTGATTCGTGACGAAGTCACCTCCCGTTTCAGCGTTTTGGAACACTGTGCAGTTTTTATTACTGCTTTGACAGCACGGTAAGCATTACACCGCAGAGCTAGGCACCAGGCATGACTGCTCTGTTGACAGAGTAAGCATTACACCGCAGATACAGGAGCTATCCCAGTAATAAGTACATTTGAAAAATACCATAGAGGTATCCGCAAAAATGTGGACGGAGCAGGGTCTTGAACATAAATTTTGTATTATACAGGCGTACATTAGTACGGGCAAACAGCGTGCTCGCTTGCATAAACGCCCTGAATTTTGACTGTAAAAAAAATACATTTCTTTTGGACACCAGTCCAGTAGTCCACCGGTGGAGTATCCCAGAGCCCAGGTAGCTCAGACAAGAACGAGAGAGAGTTGTTACTGAGAAGAATCGAGCCCCTCGAAAGAGCGAGAAAAAGTCTAGCCAGCTTTCGTGTACCAGGGCTCGTATTTGCTCCAGGCATTCGTGCCGTGGCACGCCCTCCACGAGGTAGGGAGTATTATTGATCATTATTTTGATCATCGCGCAGGCAAGCGATACAACAGACCATGTGGGTAGACGTAAACTGTAGTTATAATGGTAATAGAACGATCTGCAAGAAGAGATAAGGAGAATAAAATCGACAGAGTGAGACAAATAAACGCAAGAATGAATGTGTAGTAGATTTCGCATGTACGACTAAAAAAAAGCAGGAATATACGAAGAAAAAATTTGCAGCGAGACTAAAGAACCGTGGCCAAAAAAGTGGCATGCACTGCGATGGATATCACTTATGCTGGTTTGAGACTGACTTATAGACAAAGTGGGGTGAGATTTGGGAGAAATGGGAGGAACGCTCACATCTAAGTCCGACAAGGGGATGAGAGATAATATTTCTAGCTTGATTTCTAGGAATATTTACGCGAGTGCGCAGAGACAGACGAGACCGGCGGCAACTAGTTGCATGAAGTCGGAAGACAAAGAATATACCAGTTTAAGAACTACGTGTAACCACTGGGACTACGAATTTGTATTCTGGGAACGCCAAGGCGAAATGCGAAGTAGGTATCCATGTAGAGAGCTTAATGTATTTGCCTTCGAATCTGGAAAGAGAAACAAAAAAATATTGCGTAGTACATATTTGTACATTTTCCGGTGCCATTATACGGACACAGGCCTGGTATGGGTTAATAGTAAATATATATGACTGATTCCGCCGTAAGTTGCTCAGGCGGTGGCCCCGGCTCCTACGCACGTACTAGAATAAAATGTGAAAATGTTAAGGTCAATTTATATATAAAAAGTTACGCTCTTTCTGCTCCAATCATTAAAATCAACATGCAAAGTCATTTTGTAGGTCAAATTTATGAAACAACTGTCAGATTGTCCTTTTCCGTCCAGTGTCGCTTTTCGGTTTTTTCACCTTTCTACTCATGCTGTGCGAGGATAGTGCTCATATACCCTAACTGCGACCACACATCATAAACTTTGGGCTTTCCTATATCTTTCGACCCCATAATCAACACTAAATTCCATCGTCAGCAATCCGAAAATTCTGCATACATTTTGGCCCCAAAGTACAGTTGAAAAGTAGTGCATCGCATTGTAGGCTTTGGCAACTAGTCTTACATGATTTAATCGTGCTATATAACGGTGGACTTTCAAACTACACTGTATGAGTAAACAATCGCCAGGGCTGTTATCAGTCCGCGTACAAAACTCTCGCGCCAACAAGGACTCGAACTTCTAAATCGTGCGACCGTAAAAGTTCGAGTCCTTTTCCATCCACACTGGCACACAACTTGTGGATCATTTCAAGGTAGAAATCGAGATATTTTTCTAGAATGCGTTGGAATCTTCTACCTTGTGTACAAAAAAAGCAAATGTTGCATTTCCGAGCCGCGAGAAAGTTTTAAAGTCAAAATGTCCTTTCCGTCCGTGTCCTTTTCCGTCCGGCTTTCCATCCACCCTAAAGCCAACTCCGTTATTATTTCAATTTGAAGCCACGGATCCTCACAAAATTTTTTTCACAGCATTGTTGCGCAATAATATTAGACACGTGTCTCGGCGAGTTACCACAAAAGCCTTTTTACGAGATGTATCGGTTATTAACAATATCACTCTCGATGCTAGTTGCAAAGTGGCATACTATATTAGATGATCATACTTCGGCTTAAATGGAAGCCAAAATAAAGCCCTATCGAATGAAAAATGATTTATTGAATTTCGTGGTCCCGATCGAAAGTCATAGCGAATCAAAGTAAATCGCGAATTTCAGACAAAAATCAACAAAATCTCATTTTTAGCGATTTTTGGTGCTCTTCATTAAAACGCTGTAAATTTGGATCGGTAGTAGTAAAACAAAGGAATTTTTTTTTCATTAGATAGGACTTGATCCCAGCTTTAGTTTAAGCTTGATATAAACACTCTCACTATTCAAGCAGCTTACCTACACGTGCAAGAAGCATACGTGTTTTTTTGAAAAATTAACGAAATATCTTTTTACAAAATGCCGCATATCTTTTCACCAAATTACTTTGTGGTAGAATCGCTTTAGATTCTTGTTACGGATACCATTTAAAATATAATCGCTATGATAAAAGATTTTTTCGACTAACATTTTTTGAAGGCCATTTTTTAAGTCGTTTTGAGCAACTTACGGCATAATCAGCCGCATACGTACTAGTAAGGCTTCGCTCCCCTGCTAAATTCGCGTGCCGATTTTCCACGCGTCGATGACGACTTTTAGTAAAGCACCCCGATTGGAAAGCTTAGCTGGGTTTTAGGTAGGTCCTACATTGGTTGCCGACTTACCTTACCTGCGGCCAATGTAGGCAGAAACGAGACTTTTAGCACTACACATTAACGCGGGGATAGGTCGGCCCAACCTTGGCTGCCCACTTAACCTACACAAGTGTGGCAAGTACTTATATACTTAAGTACAGGGAATATATTTATTTGCAAAATTGAATAAAAATCTAATTTAACAATTTTTTGCAACTGACAACTGATACCTATATATATATGAATTCTGAGCTATCATTTGTATTATCTGGGTTAAACTTTACAATTTTGTTCTTCAATTCAGATTTTGTTTTTAATAAAGTTTTTGACGT
>JAPYYV010004742.1:0-25434 GCA_030522625.1 Copidosoma aretas
ATCAATAAGTCCCAGGGTCAAAGTTTTGATGCCTTAGGATTATACCTTAGGAAACCATTATTTTCTCATGGACAATTGTATGTCGCATTGTCAAGATGTGAGAACCCAAAAAATATTTTCATTCAAATAGAATCTGAAAACAAATTTGGAATTGAAAACGTTGTTTGGAGGGAAATTTTTGATTAACAAAGAAATTACGGTTTTAAAAATTTTATATAATCTTATTGTTAAATGTTAATATTATTTAAACTTATTTAATCAAAGATGGGGCATTACATACTAATAATAATTAGGTAAATCAATTTTAATCACATTTTTTATTAATTTCAGAAAAACAAGCAACATCCATCATGATACAACATTTAAAAAAATGTAATGATAATAAAAAACGATAATAAATTTAAACATAATAAATTTTGTGTTGTTTTATACGATTTTATATTTCAGTATTATTCTATATCCTTAAGCCAGTTGAATTCCATAGCAAGATGTGTAGGGAGAGATACGATGAATAAAAAAATATAGATTGTATTTGTTAAAAGTTAAAAAAAATTGATGTACTTCATTTTTTTTTTTTTTCAATAATTGTTTTATTTGGATTTTGATATTTGGATTAAAATCTCTTAATAGTTAGTATTTTTTGAAAAATTTTCTTTAAAAATCTTTATTCTAATGTTTTCTACCCAGTAATGCTGTTTTTTGCTATTTTTTTTGTTTTATTTTAACTTGACAAAAAAAAATGGCGAATATTGCCATCTAAAAAAATCAAACTTCCTATAGGAATAGATTGGCTTGTACTGTCCAATTTCTTAGACCTTTATATTAAAGGAACCACAAGTATTTTTCAGTATATTTGTAACATTTTCTTGGAACTGTTTATAGAGAATAACATTATTGAAAATTAATCAGAGTTCTAGCCTATAATGATTTTCCGGACTTAACTTATACTCTAGACATTTATAATTAAAAAGTTTTTTATAACAAAAAGTTATTTTACCTTTTAAACTAAGTAATTTAATCGGTAAATTATACTATGAAAATGGGGGCGGTGGGCGAAGTCGGGGAGGGAGCTGGGGGGTGGTGCGGGGGGCGGGGGGGTAGCTGACCCAAGGCAAAAATCACGGAAAAACAAGCAAATAACTACGTAATTTGGGGGGGGGGTGGCTGGGGGGGAGTTAGGGGGAGCAGGGGGGGGCAGTGCTCACCCTGGAACCATACAACTATATAATATAGGAAGATATGTATGTATATACTAGTCGGGCTTCACCCCCGCGTGCTCAGTCTACTAATTTATGAATTAAGTGTTGATAATACTGTAAATGACTCTAATTAGTATTCAAGGTGAATATTGATACATATGTATATGTTTACAATATTTACACAGTCATTGTTATTACACAAACAATTATGAGCCTTTTTTTGATATTTTTAATCATTTAAGAATCAATTATGTATATTAGTTTATAATAAGATATCATTTTATAATTCTTTATCAAGATTTTTAAATGTAAATTTTTTATCCAAGTTTTTATCACTTGTATATATTTTGTATACTTCTACATTTCCTTTTTTATGTCATCACTATTACAAATTCTTATTCTCTTATATTAGTACTAATATAATTTTTAATTGAGTAACTTATGTAATTGTTTAAACATTTAACAACATGTTAGAATTTCTTTTTACATTTACATAATAGGATAATTTATAACGCATAACATATGTTTGAACTTTAAATCTTCACTGATGTGCGTTATTTACCTCCATGAATATCTTATATTTTCACGTGAAATATCTCCAGCCTGCATGTCTCTTCATTATTTTATAATCCTATATTACTGTCTGATATTATTATTTCATTAGTTGATTTTTTTTCTCTTTAGATAGCAATGTGTGCTTTACATATATTTTTTTTTGCAGATCCTACAGTCCATCACTTACAAACTTCTAAACTCACCTTCATCTTTTTCTTTTTGCTTTATTTTTGTCTCTCTGCTTTAATCTTTTTTTTTTTCATTTTACGGATGATAGAGTTGTCAATAAACATATTACTTTTCTGTAATTTCTGAGTCACAAAAGTCTTCCTTGTCTGTGTGAAATTATATTTGATTTTATCAAGTTTATTTCCCTTATGTAGTGCTTTTCATACATCCTATCATTTTAAATTCATCTACTTCCTCATATACTGTAACTTCTTTGCCTATTGTATATTATTTTAATTGATCAAGTCTGCTGATTCTTCGATTAGTCATAAATAATACCACCTGCTCTTGTCCATTATAGTTATGTGCGAAAAGTAAATTTATTACCTTTTTCTTATGCCTATTCCGAGGCTAACCCTTCCTACCTCCATTTGTCATATATATCCTGGTATGTTTGCATTTAAACCCAACATGCTATTTGTTAATCCAAATCCATTTTCACCCCTTTTTCTTTCAATTCTTATTCACAAATCCATGCCTACCTTGCCTGCGTCAAGCTTCCGTACATGGGCGCGTCCAGCGAGATCGGGCTACCTTGCACGTGCGGCGCATTTCTTGCTCAAGCACACTGTGTTTAACTCGCTTGTACGGGCTGAAAAAAATCTGAAAAAATAATAAAAAAATGAAAATCGATGGATTTTGACCTGCTCTTTATGATGGTACTATTGCTTGAAAACCTATTTTTGTGTTCAAATATGTCTTCGTATTTCTTGTCGTTTCTTTCATATTTACCACAGTTTTCAAAAATAAATTGTATACGAATCAAATAAGCAACACTTGGACCGCACGTTTACAAATTTTTAGAGTAGAAGAGCAAAAAATTCGTAAATGACAAGCAAATAAAGCCGTTGTCATTGGATCAGCCACGCTTGACAGCCAACTATATTTTTGCAGTACAAACTGTAGACTTACTGATAAATACTTGACATCCATCGAAACATAATTTACGTTATGTATTAGTAGAAGTTATCAACTATACTTGATTTTCTGGATAGTTCACAAATAATGGAATTTGCAACTAAAAAAACTTTGGAGTTTCAATTTGTTCTGAAATTTCTTAAAGGATCGTACATTACCGTATTTTATTTTACATACTAACATAATCGTATGCTAGTAGGCTGAGAGAGCGAGACCTCTTAACAAAGAAGAAATTTAAGATAGTGTGTAAGGGTATGTAAAATCTTTAAATTTATAGACTAAATTTACTAATGTAAGACCTGGATGATACTGGACAGAAGGTTTTTTTGAAACGTCCCCCTAAACTTACAATAAGGATAGCACACATTTTAATCAGGGCAGGGGAAGAGGCAACTAATGAGCTGTTTTTAGAATGATTTTCAGTAGCCCAGTCGTTTTTGGAATGTAAAAAGTTTATCACCTTTAAACCTTCTCTAGTTTATAATTGTGATGAGGCAAGTTTAGAGTTGTGTCCAAAAGCCATAAATGTAATGAGCATAGTGGGGTCAAAAAAAGTGTATAAGCAAGTTGACGGTGACGAGAAAGTAAAACTTCATTACCATGTTTATGTACAACGCTGAGGGCTCTCGTGCCCCTCCTATGGTAATGTACAAATATAAAGGTGCTATTTTAGAGAAAGTCTTAATAGAATGTCCACGTGATCGGGGCTTGGGAAATTCTGAAAGTGGTTGGCAGAGCACTGAGACTTTTTATGAATACATAACAAATATAATTTATCCTTGGGCATTTGTAACTGAGCTTAAGTTCCCCATAGTGATTTACTTGGATGGTCATTCATCCAATGCTTTTATACCACTGACAATGTTCTGTAGAGATCAGAATACTAAAATTATTAAGTTGTTTTCTCACTTAACCTACATATACGAACCGTAAGATGTGTCTTTCTTCACATTTTTGAATGCAAGCAGGTAAAAAACTGTCAATAAGAGGAAAACAGATAATAATATTAGTTGTCTAAGAAAAGAACATTGCCCGAATGTTATCAAAGAGACACTTAAGAATATGAGGGTTGAAGCTTCAATTGTTCGAGATGGCTTGAATCGCCCTAAATTATGGCCTTTCAACGAAAATGCTATAGATTATGATATATTTGGTAGAAAAAAAAGAATGCTATAACAGCACCAGAAATAGCTCTTTATCACGTAGGTAGTGGATTTTTAGAAGAATTTGAAAAATCTCTCGATCAACAATTAGAAAACGATTTTGAAGTATCTGAGTCAAGTGGAATATGGAATGATGATAAGAAGTTCGAAGGTCTGTTTGAGTATTTGATAATTATTGTACTCTAATCGAATTTACACTTTCTAACAAATATTAATTCATTGATTATTATATTTTTGCATAAATTTTATTAGAACTGTTCGATCCCTATCATACATTTTAATAAACTTTTTCTGTGACAAAATTTTTAGCTGAAATTTTATGTATTTGGCGTACTAAATTTTGAAAAATTTAAAAAAATTTTAAAACATGATTATGTAAAATTTTTTTGCCTGATCCAGAGTTTGATATTTTATTTTGGCAATTTTTTAACTAATAAAGCTTGGAGCATGGAGGTAATTCTCATCGACCAAGGAATTCTACTTGCACAGGTGATAAAAATATCACACATTGTTTGTTCTATTATTAGTTATAATAAGACTACCAAGAACAAGATAAAAGATTTAGAAATGGCACAAATACCTGAGATTGATGATGACACAGTAAATAATTTGGAGTGTCGTGGCAGTTATTCCTAATTGAATGATGTTAAAATAGAGTATGTTGACTCTTTTCAAGAAGAAAACATCAATGTGTATCAATCAAGTGGCTCGTAAAATAATTTAAATGAAATCAATGAAGAATCAATCTCTAAATTACTAAAAGTGAATATATAGATTTTTATATTTTGGCTCAAAAGTATAACTTTACTATACTTTATCTTATCACATTTTTTAGGCGTCAGCTCATTGCTTAGCAATCCTACCCCACCTGTTAGTCATGATACAAAAAAACTATCTTCTGAAGATGACATTCATGAAAAAATTATGAATCTCAAACAAGAACTCACTTATTACAAAAAAAAAAAATTATGAAGGTTGGTCCAAGCGCAATTTTTTTTAAACATTTCTTGTACTTCAAAAGTATCCAATTTTCTTGCAATATTTACATCTACTTACAAGTACTTTTAAACGTTAACGAATCTCTGATTGTTTCTTGCAACTAACCGATTATTTACCTAGAAGAAAGAGAAAATATTGGAAATTCTAAAAATCCTAATATGGTAGCAGCTGCAACACAAAATAACTTTTTGGGACTTGTGTATTTAAAAAAAAAATCAGAAACAACATAAAAAATTGGAAGCACAAGAAAATAAGATGCGTCAAGACGAAAGGAAAAAATTATTGGATGAAAACAAGAAGTGAATGAAAGAAGCCAAAGAAGCGACAAAAGCTATTGACGATAGATTAAGGTAAAGTACCCCCTATTCAGACACATTTTGTTAGGTTATGTGCTTTTTTCTTTATTTTTGAAAACCATTTTACAATGAATATGAAATGATTGTTTCAACAGAAAGTTCTTGCATTTCTTTATTTTTTGAAAAAAAAAATTTTCAATTTACATCTTCCCAACAGTTATAAACTAATTTTTTTTAAATATACTCCAAGCGCCCATAATCGGACATAAGCAGATACATGTATTTTAAATAGTAGAAAATTGTCCGGATATCGGTGCCATTAGGAGATAAGGACCGTATTTCGGACAATCGCAGACATTCATCGAAGGAAGTTATATCAAATTCTTATTTATTTTCACATTTAAATTTACTGCCTTTAATTTTGCAAGATAAACTGTATGTGCGACTTGTTTCATCATTTTGTTTCATAAATTATAACTTATTTCGACTAATAAAGCCATAATTACTTTATTTTTATGTGTCCAAATACTGGTCACTATCTACGTTGTGGCATCTTAGGTTCGGACACATGAAAAACCAGAATACCACAAAACTGAAGACAAAAGATTTCATTTTAAACTATACATGTAACGAATCATATTGATTGTTGTTTTGCATATTCATCTGATACTGCAGGTTACAAATCAAATTTTTTTTTTCAGATTCGTGAACGTACTTTTTTATAATTGTCGCTGTCCGAATATAGGTCTTAAAACCTCTCTTGTCCGAATAGGGGGTACTTAACCTTAAATAAATTAAATGCTAAAAGATGTCAAACCAAGCCAAAGGAATCCTAATAATTTTGCCTAAGTTTAAAATAACTCAAATCGTTCATTGTATAAAAATATTTAATTTATGCTTAGAAAAAAAAAAATTTTTATTCACATATACAATTTTTTTTACTTGAACATTATAAAAATATATATTGTTTACCATACATAATGTTTATTTGATGTGTATAAGTAATTTCTTGTGTGGCTTATAAGATGGACATACGGAATGGGCCAAGTGGAAAAAGTTAAAACAAGAGGCCCATAATACATACAAAAAACGGCTCGGCTTTTTTTGTCAACTCTTTTTATCATTTTTGCTGTAGAAATTTGTTTTCTTTAGTCGAGCACTTAAAATTGTGCTAAAACATTAGTAATAGATTTTTTTTTTAAATCAATGGATAATTAAAATGTCGTCAAGTAACTGGCCCATAATACGTACCATAATCTTATAATCGTGAGAGTGTATTCGGTTATTTGGTTGTAGGTACTTGAGTTGTATCATATTTTTATTTGGCATTCAGCTAGAGCGTACGGATCTGCCGTTATCTTTTCATAAGGATGTAAAGGATCGGAACGAAAAATAATAAAAATAATTTTTACTTAAAATTACGGAGAAAACGATCGATTTTTTGACAGGGGCCTAAGAAAGAGTATAAACGGGTTAAGGTGGGGTACAAACAAATGACGATCATTCAAAACAGGTAAAAATATAACGAATCCACGCGTGTTTTGAGGTGTGGCTTAGGAAGGGCGGTAAGGGGGGCAGAAGATATATTTAACTGTATAAATATAGTGATTAGAACTTAAAATCTTTTACCTCTTAACCCCCGTCACATCCCTTCTGGCCAGCCTCCAAAAATCGATCGTTTTCTCTGTGATTTCCCGTAAAAT
Source organism: Copidosoma aretas (assembly GCA_030522625.1). NCBI lineage: Eukaryota > Metazoa > Arthropoda > Insecta > Hymenoptera > Encyrtidae > Copidosoma > Copidosoma aretas. The sequence goes on from JAPYYV010004742.1 coordinate 7,062, forward strand.
ATCATTTTTACAATCTTTTGTCGGCCTCTATTTAGCCCACTTAACCCCTCTTAGCCCCCCTCACCCCCCAACCCACCTGCCTTTGGAAACCCTTAAGAATTTACAAAATTTTCAGGTTTTGTCGACCACTATTTGAAAACGTAGAAATTTCTTCAGGATTTGTCGACCCCTCTCAGCAACTAAGAAAATTTTACCCAATGCTTATTCTCATAGACAAAGATGGCCAAATTCACCCAAGAGACTCTGAATCGCCGAACTCGACCGAAACCAGACGAATAATTCTGATAACAGGAAAACTTCCTCATAAAAGCCCCCTCACATCGTCGAATATTGCCGAAAACAGCCGGATGAAGCCGAAGCCGATCCTTTTTAACCACTTGGAATTTTTAATTTTTTCCGCACGACTAATTAAGTAAAAAGACACATGGAGAGCAATAAAACGAATCGTTTGTGACGAAAGTTATAAAAAGATAACGGCAGCACCGTAAGCTCCAGCTCAATACGAAATCAAATTATGATACAACTCAAGTACTTACAACCAAATAACTAAATACACTTTCACGTTTATAAGGTGAAGGTACGTATTATGGGCCAGTTACTCAACAACGTTTTAATTGTCAATCGATTTTGGAAAATGAACCACACTAACTAATAATGTTTTTTCACCATTTAAAGCGCTAGACTCTAGAGAACAAGTTCGGACAGCAACAATGATAAAAAAAAAATCACAAAAAAATTAAAATAAATAAGAAGCCAAGTCATTTTTTGTACATATTATGGGCCTCCTGTATTACTTTGTCGTCCTGGCCCATAATGTATGTCCATATTATAAGCCACGTAAAAAAATTACGTATACGCGAAAAAAAAAAAATGTTAAAAATTATATATTTTTACAATATTAAAGTAAACAAATTTGTATTTGTAAATAAAAAAAATTTTTTCACTAAGCAAAATTAATTTTTTTTTTTACAAAGATAGATTTAAGTTATTGTATACTTAGGCAAAATTATAAAGATTCCTTTGGCTCGATTTTACATCTTTTACTATTCAATTCCTTTAATCTATCGTCAATTGCTTTTGTCGCTTCTTTGGCTTCTTTCATTCCCTTTTTTTTTTCATCCATCAATTTTCTTCTTTCTGCTTGACGCATCTTCTCTTCTTGTGCTTTCAATCCCTTTGGTTTTTACTTCTTTTCAATTTAAATACACAAGTCCTAAAACTCACATGACGTCGCAGCTGCAACCATCTTAGGCTTCAGAGATTTTTCAAGATTTTCTCTTTTATTTAGGTAAATAATTGGTAGGTAGTAATAAACAACAGGAGATGTGTTTACGTTTAAAAGTACTTGTAAGTAAATAAAAATATTGCAAGAAAATTGGATACTTTTGGAGTATAAGAAATATTGAAAAATAAATGAGGGTTGGACTAACCTTCAGGATTATCTTTTTTTTTTTTAATAGGTTCCTGTTTAAGATCCATGATTTGTTTATGACTGTCATCCTTAGAAGATGATTCCTTATAATCTTGACTAATAAGTGGGGTAGGATTACTCAGTAATAAGGTTTCCTCTAAAAAATATAATCAAATAAAAAATAGTAAGTTCAACGTTTTAACAAAAATATACAAATAGATATATTTACTTTCAGTACATTTTTAAGTTAATTCTTAATTTATTTTATTTGAATTATTGGTCAAGCCACTCAATTGATTTACATTGATATTTTTTTCCTCACAAGAATCAACAAACTCTATTGTAACCTCATTTGATAAGGTAAAACTGCCAATAGACTCCAAATTATTTACTGTACCATCATCATACACAGGTATTTGTGCCATCTCTGAATCTTTAATCTTACTTGGAATTGTCTTATTATGACTTATTATAAAACAAACAGTGTGTGATCCTTCTGTCTCCGTTGCAATTCGAATTTCTTGGTCGATAAGAACTACATCGATGCTCGAAGATTTATTAGATGAAGGATTGTATGAAAAAAACATCTTAAACTCTTTTTCATTAGGAAAAATTAAACATCATTAATTTTAAAAATTATTTAAGTTTTTCACAATTAGGAAAGTTAAAAAAATCAAATTCTAGCTAAAAATTTTATGACATAAAAAGTTTACCAAAGTGTATGATAAAAATCAAACTCTTATAATCACATTGCTAGAAAAAAAAAAAAAAAAAAAAAAAAAAAAAAAAATTTGTTAAAAAATGAAAAAACGAAAAAAGAAAAAAAAATAATTCTTTCGCCAAAATAAAAAAAAAATAAAAAATAAGTAAAATTTTATGCAACCATTGCTGTTCTACTATCTTATGATGTAAATTAGGTACCAAGAGTTTTTTCTGACTAAGTAGAAGCTAATTCTTCGTCATCTTTCTCTTTCTCTATGTTCTTCAAATTTACATTTACATTTCCTATACTCAAACAGACCTTCGAATTTCTTATCACCATTCCGTATTCCACTTAACACAGATACTTCAAAATCGTTTTCTAATTGTTAATCAAGAGATTTTTCAAATTCTTCCAAAAATCCACTACCTACGTGATATTTCTGGTGTTGTTATGGCTTTCTTTTTTTTCTACCGAATACATCATAATCTATAGCATTTTCGTTAAAAGGCCATAATCTAGTGCAATTCAAGCCATCTCGAAAAATTAAAGCTTCATCTCTAATATTCTCAAGTGCCACTTTGATAACATTCGGACAATTTTCTGTTCTCTGACAACTAATATTGTTGTCTGTTTTCCACTTGTTGATAGTTTTTGACCTGCTTGCTTTGAAAGGTGCCAGGAAAGACACATCTAACAGTTAAATATGTGGGTTAAGTGAGGAAACAACTTAATAATTTTATTATTGTTATCTCTACAGAATATTACCAGTGGTATAGAAGCGTAAGATGAATGACCATCCAAGTGAATTACTATAAGGAACGCTAGCTCATTTACAATTGCCCAAGGATAAATTACCTTTTCTATGTGTTAATAAAAAGTTCAGTGGTCTGCCAACAACTTTAAGCGTTTCTCAAGCCCCAATCACGTGGAAAATATATTAGGTTTCTCTAGAATAGTAACTTTTATATTTGTATATTACCATAAGAAGGAAACGTGTGTCCTTAGCGTTGGACATAAACATGGTAGTGGAGATTTACTTTCCCGTCACCATCAACTCGCTAATATACTTTTTTTCATTCCACTTTGGGAATGACTTTTTAGGCTTTTAGATACAACTCTAAACTTGTCTTATCACAATTTAAAACGAGAGAAGGTTTTAAGGTGATAAAGTTTTTACATTCCAAAAATGGCTAGACTACTGAAAACGATTTTCCAAATCGCTCTTAAGCAACCTCTTCCCGTGCCCTGATTAAATTTTTTGCCATCCTTATTGTGAGTTCAAAGGGACGTTTAAAAAAACCTTCTGTCTGGTGTTGTCCAGGTCTTTCAATGGTAACCATTGTCTTAAAATTTGATGATTTTTCATTCTTTTGCACACAATTTCAAAGTTGTTTTTTGTTTAGAGGGTTCGCTATCTTTGCCTACTAACATACGATTATGTCAGTATGTAAAATTAAATACGGTGATGTACGATCTTATAAAAATTTTTAAAACACATTGAAACCCGAAAGTTCTTTTAGTTTTAAATTCCATTGTTCGTCAACTATCCAGCGGATCTAGTGAAGTTTATAACTTCTACTTGAACATAACGTACACTATGTTTTGATCAATGACAAGTATTTATTAGTGAGTATACAGTTTGTACTATAACTATATAGTTGTCTGTCAAGCGTAGCTGTCCTAATGTCAACGTCTTTATTTGCTTGTCATTTATGCATTTTTTACCCTAAAAATTTTTTGGTGTGTGGTCCGAGTGATTCCCATTTGATTCGTGTCAATTTTATTTTTCAAAACTATGGTAAAGTTCAGAGAAACGACAAAAATACAAAGACATATTTTAACACAAAAAAAAGGCTTTGAACTGAAAATAGTCAAACCATCGTGAAGAGCAGGTCAAAATCTATCGATTTTCTACTTTTTATTATTTTTTTATATTTTTTCCAGTCTGTTCAAGCGAGTTAAACACAGTGTCCTTCAGTCAAAAATGCGCCACACGTGCAAAGTAGCCCGATCTCGCTGGAAGCGCCCACATACGAAAGCTGGAAGCGGACAAGGTAGGCATGAATTTGGGAATGAAAAAAGAAAGAAAAAAGGGAAAAACGGATTACGATTTACAAATAGCATGTTAAGTTTGAATGCAAACATACCATGGTATGAATGACGGAGGTGATGTAGGAATGGTAAGCCTAGAAATATGCATGGGAAAAAGGGAATCAATTTACTTTAAAGACATAGCAAGAATGGGCAAGAGCAGGTGGTCTTATTTATTCCAATCCAAAGAATTGATGAACTTAATCAATAAAAATCACAGAAAATAAGCAACGCAGTTATACTATATGAAAAAGCAGATTATTGGAAAATGATCAGATTTATGAAAAGATCAAAGAAGGAAAATACACTTGACAAAATCGAAGATAATTTTTGAAAGGAAAGGAAGACATTTGTCAATCAAAACATAGAAAGAAACTGTATATGGTAATAAACATTTCTATCATCTGTAAAATGTAAAAAAAATGAACAGAACAGAAAGAAAAGTAAAGCAAAAATTAAAAGATATGGGTAAGTTTAGTAGTTTTGAAGTGATGAAATATAGGATCGCAATGAAAAGAAATATATATATATAAAGCACACATAGCTATGTAAAGAGGAAAAAAACCACAAATAAAATGATAATAATATCATTGAGAAATATAGGATTAAAAAAAATGGAGAGATATGCAGGAGGAAGATGATTCAAGTAAAAATATTAGATTTCGATGTAGATAAATAAAGCACTACAGTAAAGATTAAATGAACAAAAATATGTAATGCATTATAAAATAAAATATTAGGTAAATGTTAATAGAAATTCTAACATGTAGTTGTATGTTTAATCAATTACATAAGTTTCTCTAGTGAAAATGATATTTGTACTAATATGAGAGGATATAAATTTTGAATAATCATGAAAAAAACAAAGAAAATGTTAAAGTATATAAAAATCTATAAAATAAAAAAATAATGGAATGAAAAATTTATATTTTCAAGTATTGAGATAGAATTTTAAAATGATATCTCATCATAAACTTATTCTCATAATTTATTCTGAAACGACCAAAAATAACAAACAAAGGCTCTTAATTATTTCTGTAATTATAATGATTGCGTAAATATCGTATATATATACATACGAATCAATATTATTCATAATTATTAATTAGAGTCATTATCAGTAATAATTTATTAACAATTATTTGATAAATTAGTGTCCTTTATTGAATATATTTATGCGAATTCTGAGCAAATATTTATGAGATCGCTTAGGTTATCTATGTTTGTACGCATATATGCGTACAACAAAAAAAAATTTTTTTATTTATTATTCAGACATGACATAAATAATATTGAAATATGGGGGTTGGCGTGCGGAGCGCGCTGGGGGCGCAGCCCCACTAGTAAAAGTATACATATGTATATATATATATCAGGGTGGTCCTTAATATGGATGTATCCGAATTTCTTTGCTTCCTGGGTCTTAAATGCTTCCGAATGAATAAAAAAAAATCGCTTGAAAATTTTGGCTCCTAATATTAACTTTAAGATATACCGCGCTCCAATCTAAGTTTCTCATATAAATAACATGGACAAAATTTCATTTGTTCTTTAGATTTCTATAACTCTGCCATAAATAAATCAAAAGTTATTAAATGTATTACATTCATTGTAAATTTAACGTTCTACAAAAAAATTCTTTCATGATTTTTTGCTAAATATATTGGCTTCAGATTCATTTGAGCTTAAAGTTTAATTATTATATAATTATTAATATTATCAAGTATAATTATCAAGTAAATGTTTCTATTATAAAATACATCAAATTTCTCTTACAAAATTTTTATTTACAGTCAAAAAAAGCAAATACAATCTTATTCTTGGAATTGGGGTTAATATGTATGATTTTTCAATTAAAAGAACAGATAGTCCTCTGAGTTTAAAATAACAAAATAGAATTACAGGTGATTTGATACTATTTGGATAGTTAGCCTTAATCCATTTTTATATTTTTAATTATTGCAGATTTTTGAGTATCAGCATGATATTGTTTATATTCTGATTAAAATTGAACTATAAATTGCTGCTGCTCTGGATCCTTGCTTAATATACTGTGGTACTCTTTAATGAGTTTTACTGCACGCTCAGCGATATCATTAACAACCTTCAAACTTCTTACCAATAGCAAACCCTTCTGGTAATCTTCACTTTGACATTACTAAGACGGATTTAAATTTAAAAAATATGCATTCATTCCAAATCGTTTGAAAAACTGGAGTGATCTTGATGACATGAATGAAGCAATATCCCAGTTATATACATCTCTAATATTTTTAATTTCGAAGCGCTTCAAATTTTTTCCTGAATTTGTGTCAATACTTTTTAACATAATCACCATCTGGTGGAGGACAAGTAAAATATGCTTTGATATTTACAGTAGCAATAAAAATACAAATATCAGAAATTGATCTGATTAATTTCACCGTCATTTTAAATTGTCTACGAAATAAAAATATTTTTTTTAGTATATGGCCTTTGCCATCCACCTAGCGTGGTGAAATGCGCCCGGTTTTGTAAATCTTACTTGACTGCACGGAACTTTACCAATAAATATCTGAACAAGCTCCACAAGTTCTCTGTAGTCTTCCCTTGGTTGTTTAGAATCAAGTTGCTTTTGGATAAAGTGATTGATGTCATCAATATGATTTTGTATTTTGTCTTGCACATATGAGTCTTCAACGCCAGTAGAATATTGGCTTGTATCAATTTTGACCTAGTTCATTTAAAATATTTTAAATTAAGGCACATCAGGACCTGAAGTTTTAGGTATTCTAAGTTTAAAAACATCCCTTAGAATAAGTTTAAATATGTGATGCCTGCAAAGCAAATAAAATAGTTTTTTTTCAAGCCACAGTTCAAGTGAAACTGCAGTTTCTTTACTTGATCCTAGATTTGCAGCAGTAGTATCACAGCAAAGAGCTTTGATAAAGTCAGAAATCCCCCAATCATTAATAGCGTCAAACATTGCATCAGATTGCGACTGACCTGTACCATAATCCTAATCCAGTACTGGGATCGCTAATATTTTTTCAATTTGTTCACAACTCAATACAACTGGTAGTTGTTCTTTATCTTTTCCACTAAAAGTTTTTAGAATTTTTCCATCCCAGTGTAGAACACTAACATTCAAGTCTTCAGTTTTAAAAAGTTCTTTGATTTGTTGGACTTTCTCTTCACGTATTTTCACTCTGCTCCGACGAATAGATGATCTATTCACTATTAACGGATTTACGTCAATTTGTAATGATGAACATAAAGCTACAGTCAAACGTACAGCATTACGATCACTTATTTTACGATGATCAAAGACCGCTACTAATTTATTATTTACGATATTTATTCTCCCACGAGATTGTGTTGATTCTTGGTGCTGAGTAGTTGCCAGTTCGTCAGTAAAATTTGAAACCGACGATATTGTTTTTTGAATGCATGGATTTACTCTTTCTACTTCACTGCTTGATGTGAGTTCCACAAATTCATCTATACAATTAACATAGAAAATATAAAAATAAAAATTCGTAATTGAAATAAAAAAACAAATATTTTTAATAAATCAATTAAACTTATCAAGTTAAAATTATCAATTTTACCGTATCAAGCTTTTTCTCTCTCCGATTTTTCACGCCGTAGCTGTAGTAGTTCATCCTTTTTTTTTGAGCTTGGTCAGTATCATCAGACTCAATATTAGCTATGTAACCAACTTTACCATCTTTCCGTTGTTCAATGAAAAAATGCATTACATTTTAATTGACCGCTAGTGCCGCATTTACATGAGCAATGTCGAACAAATTCAACAATGAAGATTTAAATTCATCCTCTTTAATATCATTTGAGGCTCTGCTTATACATTTTTGAAAAAGCTGATAATGCTTGTATAATTCAAGTTATTAAATATTTAATTATAGTTGGTATTTGAGCTCTTTGCCAAAATACATTAACTGTATCTATACAGATTTCAGCACTTTCACGTAATTTAAATTTGAGTATACGTACGTAATAGAAAAAAACTTTTAGCACTTGTAATTTTAAAGGCAATTTATTACCGATAATTTAAGTGTCAACATCACCAATAAGATCAATATTTTGACGTAAAATGATTCTTGATGTCATAATGAGTAAATATTTCGTTATACAACTTACACAAATTGTTTATTTTAATTGAAGGTTAGGTAATTTATGAATATTTTTAAGGATAAAAATGTCTGAGTATACAAATACTATCAGAGATGGCGTTGGTGACTCAGAGAAATATTATACATCTAATAAAATAAATATTTACTCTATAATTATACTTGATAATATTATTAATTATATAATAATTAAACTTTGAGCTCAAATAACTCTTAAGCTGATTGATTTAGCGTAAAATCATAAGAAAATTTTTTGGTAGAGCGTTGAATTTACAATTAACATGATACAATTAATAACTTTTGATTTATTTATGGCAGAGTTATAGAATTCTAAAGAACAAATGAAATTTTTTCCATGGTATTTCTGTGAGAAACTTGGATTGGAGCGCGGTATATCTTAAAGTTATCATTAAGAGCTAAAATTTTCAGGCGCTTTTTTTTTTATTCATTTGGAAGCATTTGAGACCCAGGGAGCAAAGAAATTCGGATACATCCATATTAAGGACCATCCTAATGTATGTACATATTATTGATGAATGGTCCTTTTTCACATTTCTTAATCATACTTTTACGAATAATGTAGCAACTATAAGCATTATTGTTTATTAATAAACTTCTTATTCAATATTTTTATTATTATTATTACTATATTGATTATAATGATTTTAAAACACTTCAATTTATTTTACATCTTTAATCATTTGGCGCTTGTTCTGTCTGATAATTATTTATTATTACGATGACTGGAGATATTAGACTATTCTTTTGCAGGGTGCGGTTAGCCTCTTGTTATTTATCGTTATCGTTATTCTACTGCAATGCTTTACATTTGGTCATTTCATCACTTTTTTATATTTTATTTCGCTAATCGTGCCGCAGAAACTTTGTTTTTACTGGGAGTCTTACGACCCGCCCGTTTCAATAGTTTTTTTCCAACTCGAAAAAGAAACATCTTTTCTTGCTTTTATATCCTATTCTCTTTAGGATATCAAGCAAGAACTCTAATAATATCGAAATTAAAGTGCTGCATAAATTTTAAAGCCCATTTAATCATCTAAGAATCGCTGTAAAGAGTAAAGGTATCATTAGTTATCAAACATAAGTAAAAATACCAATATTTTGTGCTCTTCTGTTTCTTAAGTTCTTTTACACACATCTTTTATTATACAAGGAGAAAATTTAATCACGCTCAGAGTGTAAAATATTTTTTTTTCCATTACTATGTTTGAAAATAAAAACTTTTTTTGTACCTTTTATACAAAATTACGGGAAGAAATGTGAGTAAAGTTTATATAACAACAAATTAAGAAAATGAAAAACATATTTTCGTTTTACAACGCCTGACTTTCCTTACTTGAATCTCAATCTGCAATTATCATAGGTTGGCATATTGGAAATGAAGTATTTATCACAAGAAGCACTTTGAGTACTGAAAATTTTCCGTGATTTGTATTTATTCTCTACCAAAAACAAGTTTTATTCGTAGCACTCTCATTATGAATATCAACAATTTTTACATGGCCCAATGTACGGTTTTCTTTTAAGAGCTCAAAATATAAAAATCACACATTCAATATGAGTCGAGTGATAAACTCAAGACAAAAAACGTTGTTAGGGAAGACCTTTTTAGTAGATCATTTTTTGTGTCAAAATTGTATCACCAGTTAAAATAAAACAATCATTACTTAAAAGTTTGAACGATGTTTTTGTAATAGTAATCCATGATTCTTGTTTGAGGATTGCAGAACGACATTGTTAGAAATAATTTTGCTGTTATAAATAGCATGATGTGTCTTTCTTGTCTTAGTTTAGTTAGATTATAGTTTTTATGTATCGTTAATTTCTAATATTGTTATATGTTCTTTGATTTTTCTTATGATTTAATAAAGAAGTTATAAATGATTTTTCCAATAAGAAAAACAAAAAGAAACAATCCTATAAATTGTGTATCTTTGACCTGAATCTAAAAAAATTATTAGAATTAGAGAAGACGTAATAATCTCAAATTATAGGTGACTGCATGCTACATTATTATACTCATACATAAATTTAATATCTTCAACTTTACTTTCTCCGCTCACTGAATTACTTCTAATTTTTTCCCTCAAATCAAAACCTTTGTAGTCGAGGACATTTATGGTATACCATAGAAACAACAGAACACCTGGATTTTGTTGCAAAACAAACAAGTTTTTTGATTTGTACTTATTTACGTTTTATACTTAAGTTAAACAGTAAATATACAGACAAAAAATCATACATTAGAAGTAGGGTACGAAGTCGGGTTAAAAGATTTTTCTTTAGTAACATTATTTTTGATAATAATAGAAAAATAATAAGATTTATTAACTTGAAATTGAATAAATAACTAATAAGTTCATGGATTTTTTGTGGTTTTTTACATGGTTAAGTAACACCTCAAGAAATCCGAAGGGAAATCCCGTATCAATTAAATTTTTTGATTTATAATTACATGTATAAGAATATTTGAAATATTTAGTGTACGTTTTATGTACATTGATTTGCATAAAAAGTTTTCTTTACTTCAACTAACAGACATTATGGTCTAATTTCTTCAAGGGGAGCCAGGATAGTCTAAGAACTACTATTCTTTCCTTTAGAAAAAATTCTAGGGTAATGGCGACCAGAGGGTTTTTTTTTCAAGGGGGAGTCCTTCGGACCAGAGGGAGTGTCGGACTCACCCGGGTGCCCACCGACTAAAACTAACCTCCTCGTATGGGGACCAGTGCAATGCACTACGACCCTCTAGAAGACAAGGGAATCGGGGGTGAGAAGGGGATTATGGAAATAACAAAGAAATTTGAACGCCAGCTCTCACTTGAAGGGATGAGAGAAGTGGCTCTAACGCGTCTGGACGAAGCTCGAAGACTAGATTGCACTGGAATAAAATAGGTGCCGGAATAGAATGCAACTGAAGGAGGCAGGGGTGTCAAAAATTGTCATCATTTTAAGGAAAAATAGCGTCAAAAAAGTGATTTCACCAAGTGGAGCTTTAGCATCCCAAAGGCGGTGGGGAAAGGGGAGGAGGTAGCCTCCGATAAAATCCCTACAGCTACATGATATAGGAAGATATATTACGTCATAGTATCCAAGACAAATTTTCAATTTTCCTTTATTTAAAGAGTCAATTGCCCTTCTACATTAAATTACAAATAATTTTTAAAAGTTTTATGGAGTTCCGTTAACGTAAAGAGTCGTAAAGTAGGATATAGTACAGCACTCAAAAAATAAGCTATGATTTCCACATTTTTTTCAAGTGCTTTGACTTTGTTAGACCAATCTTATGGGCGTTTCAAAAACGTTACTTTAATGATGAAGCAGCTCGTACTTTTTGGCTCTTGAGAGTTTGCAACATCATAGGGTAAATTTCCGTAATCCGTTACTTACCATGTTATGACTAAAATTACTTTTCGAGGCAGTTGTTCAAAGTTCCTCTATAAACAACTAAAAAATTCCTAGAACTTTTAAAATAAGTGCTAAAGTTTAGGTAATAAAAATAAAAAATATAGAGGGCGGCTTTTATACTTGATTTTTCGAACATAAATATTTGTAAGCGTGTGTGTGTGCGCAATTACACTGCACCCACACATGCATACGCATTGACTTTATACCAAAAAAGCTCAAGCCTCTGTTAAAATTCATACTTGGTGCCTCCGTTAATAAAGGGCGCGAAACTTTTTTTTTTTTTTTTTTTTGATAGGGGGAAAAAGGAGATCTTCTAAAGACGCCCCTACGTGCACACATGCCTACCGTAGAGGTAGTGTTGGACTCACCCTGGCTTATAGTGTAATAACAGTACGTGATGCTAATCATCACGGGCGCCTACCGACTAAAACCATCCTTCCCAAGAGAGAGCCAGTCCGATGGACTATTACTCTGGTATGGGTGTTAAAACAGGAAAGAAGAAATAGAAATAGTGGTAAGATGAGAAATAACGGCAAAGTTCGATGACCGATCATGAGACCAAGGGAGGAATCTGGTCGGTACTATACGCATCAGGGCGAATCTAGAAATATTGAGGTGTTAAAGCAGCCTCAAGGGACGACGGGAGAGAGAGAAACACATTCTTTGTCAGGCATCAGACTTATGAGAGAAGAGAATTCACTCATAGATCTTTAGCCCAGCCGCACCGATAGTTGCAGGGCTGACAGCGACTTCTCTGGATGAACTGGCCCAGGTGTTGGCCCCCCGGAAGAAACTCGCCGGCGCCCCATTCACCAGGACGATGAGCTTCTGGCTTACCTGACGGAAATTGGCTTAGCGCCTACTGCCAACGGGAACCCACTGACCCAGCGTCAGAACGCGTCGAAGACCTTCCCAAGAAGGGATTGCCCCCCAGGTACAGGCATCATCAGGAGAAATCACAGCCAGTCCGCTAGAATCAGGGAGAATGGGTTTTCGGCGCCACTGGTACTTTTCCCACCACAAAAGTCCGAGAATCGAAATTCCCGAAAATTATTCGACGAGAATCGAACCCGTTTTTGCCTCGAGTCTGTCAGGCTAGGAAGCCAGCATGCTAACCACTAAGCCATCGAGGACTCTATGAGCGCGAAGTGTAGGAAAGGAAAATCTGTTTGAAAAATCGGGTATAGAAGCTGTGTTCTACATATTAAATATTGAATAATCAAACACTTGGTGGTACGGGAGTTAAATTGAATTTGAATAAAAATAAATTTTGAAACAATGAATTACAGAATTACTTATTAAGGTAAAAAAATTTTCCGTGCGACACAGAGTTGGTCGATATTTCAACGCTTTATGATGGCCTTTTCCAAACTATATAAATCTGTATGAAAATAATAAAATAAGACCATCAATATCCAAACGGACTTACAATTCTAGTATGAAACGCAACTACAAAGATTAGAAAAACATACATTGGTTACTGGAAGTGCTTTAGGCACCAAAGGGGATTGATGCCAGGAATCCATATTTTCTAAAGATTTTATGGCTGCCCAAGTATGCCCATAAATTCTAGCAGTGCAAACAAAATCAAGAAGTAAACGTTTACCGTATAACTTACACAAAAAAAGTATGTATAATCATGATTATACTGACTATATACATACTTTGATTACAATAAAAACCGAGGTAAATGTATAGTTTTTATTGTATTTAATCTTAAACTATCTTTAAATAAACCTATGTCGACACTCAACATCGATGTTAATCGGAATTTTTTTACATTTACAGAATGGTTGTACCAACACTTAATCAATAGATTTAAAAGGCTTGGAGAGTAACTCTAGCAGTTGATTTTTGGGGAGAAGTACCTTAATAGGTCTTGCAAAAATGCATGGATTTTGATTAGAACTTATAAATTGCTGTAAACATCATTGTCTTCAGTCAGCAATAGTTCGTTTGAAATATTTATAGAGACAATCATTTTTATGTTTGCGTTATCCTTGCATATTCTATAAATAAGTACATCAAATCCTAAATATCTTTATCCAATAAAATGTATTTAAAAAGTTTATAGCTACCTCCAACTGAAAAATCATTAGCTATCAACTCACCTATAAAGCGCAGCTATAATCGTCTATAATTACAGCTATAATTATGTGTATTGTTGTTGTTAAATGTGTAAATAATACCATTAAATTATCGGTACTTTAAACTGTGAATATCTGAAACTATAGCTTAATTTTTGTGGCCGGATACATTTTACACAGAATAGCATTTTTAACTATGATGATCATTTAAATGCTTGTCTGATAACATGTATTCACCCACAAAACTTAAGCTATATTTGTATGTATTGACAGCTATAAACATCCATAACTTATAGCTATTATTTACACATTTTTATAGCGACGATACACATGGTTATAGCTACAATTGTAGGTAATTATAGTTGTATGTATAGCTGTTGTATATAGATAAATCAAGAGCAGATTATTTATTACTGAGCCTTGCTTACGCCATACAAGCTTAAATAAATTCACTGTCCAGTTCTACGCTCAGGGAGACGATTGCGTCAAAAGCGTTCCCCTTACACTAATCTTGTAATGTATTTTTATAATTGTTTTGCTAACTATGTACCAAATACACTTTGCCATGAACAAACCTTCTTTAAGTTGATTTTCGTGGACTTTACTGCACTAAATGCTGTACATTCAGTTCGTCCAAGATGAATGACTATGTCGACAAAAAAAATTTACGAGAAATTAGATAAAAGTGAATTTCTTGTACTCTGAAAAAATAGCAACAACTTCAAGGTTGTACTCTAAGTAACTTATTTTATCTTCAGATATTAGTAAAACCTAACAAATAAGTAAAATTGGATGAAAAAACTACTTAGTCACAGTTTTGTGGAGTTATGGTATCTGGGATAAAAGGGATGGGTAATTACTATTGCAGGTTGAACATGAGTGTTACGGAAAAATCACATATGTTAATGGATCAAAGGAAGATTAAACCCAAACTACCATTTGCATCTTAAAAAAATACAGAAAAAGAAATTTATTTTTCGCTAAAAAGTAAGGGCCCTTAAAAATACAGAACACAATGAGTACTTGTTACAGAAGTAAAGTAAGGAGAAAGACCTTCAATATGCCTGAAATAACTATGCTTCTTAACAAAAATGTTTCTTAATTATTCTTCTAAATTTCGAACCTCAACATTTTCTGCATATATAGTCGAGATGTAAATGAATAATACCATAACGAGAAATTTATAATTTTTAAAACTTTGTATAGTACGTTTCTTAATTTAAACATTTTCAGTATGTTGAAATTTTATATGGCAAACAAAACCATTCTTAGACCTTTGGCTCAGACTCTTAGAGATTAAGGATGATGATGATTAGCTATGCATGTTTTCATAATTTTCCAATAATTTGTATAATAAGCTTTACAAGTAGTGACGGTTATATGATAACTAGTCATTTATTTTTAAGCAAGGGTATAAAAAGAAAGCAAGCGACACACCGAAAGTACGGCCTTAAGCAAATAAATCCAAAGTAAAAGAAGTTATTATTAAATGTAAGAATACGTACTTAAAATAATTGTCCACTAGCTCAAAGTTTAAAAATAAAATTTTTCTTAAATATAAGAGTTTATATTTAGTATTATACATTTTCTTAATTCATCGGATAGTATTTTAAAATGAAATTAGTGCAAACATTTTTGTTTCATTAATATTAATCGTATAACTTTCTTTAAAATTTGAATAGTTTTATAATTTTGACCGAAAAATAGCATTTTTGTTTCACTACACACATATATATTAATGATTATCAATGAGCGATTTTATGTGGAAATCGTAATTAAAAATTAAAAAATTTTTTTTCGTGGACACTCGAAAACACAACCTCTTGCTTGCCGGACAGCCACTCTGCTAATTGAGCTACCGGGGGGCTGTTCATTCTATACATCATAGGTTCAAATCAATATCATACTCGCAAGTAGAGTATAGGAAAGAGTCATAACTAGATCCAAGACTCAGGAAGTAAGTATAAAGGTGAACCATTGTTTGCCCTAAAAGTACATATAAAATATTTGAAAAATTGTTTTGATCTTATAGGTCGAGTTGGAGAAATTCACGAAATCGTTAAAATAGGGTAAATTGCAGAAACTGACGAAATCGTCCAATTCTGTACTCTACTTGTGAGAATAATATTGATTTAAACATACAGTGTATGGATTTTATAGCCCCCCGGTAGCTAAGCTAGCAGAGCGACTGTCCGGTAAGTGGGAGGTTGTGTATTCGAGCCACTATCAAGGAAATTTAATTTCATTCTTAATTACGATTGGCACTGTCGTCATAGGGTGCGTTTTCAAAAAATTGACGATTTTTTAAGAGTCCTTAAACCACCTTATGAAATAAAAAAAAAACAATTTTTTCATTTTTCCTATAGGGGCAACAGAATACTTCACCATCATACTCACTATGCAGTTAGTGAAATTCATGTTTTTTTTCCTGGTGCCAGTCAGTTATTTTAAAACGATTTTATATATTAAGTAATGCTTATTAGTTTTGTAAGAAATATTTTATATAAAAAGAATTTTTTGAAAAATAAGTAAATCCTAAAGCTCGTCCTTAATAATATTTTTAGAGACGCCTTGTTGCATGCATAAAACGCCATGCTGAAAAACCAGTCAAATACAAATATATACAATGATACAGCCAAACCAGCTGCCCACACGTACGCACATACACATGCTTCGACGGACAGACGAGATTTTCCTTGCGTAAAGTCTGAGTCTGCTAAGCGTCTGTACAAGCCATAACGCTCGCTGTAACCTTGAGAATAATACCCTGAAACACTTACTTTAGTAATTGTTCTTTGATATTCTGGAAGTTGACCGTTATCATGCAATACATGTATAATATGCCGTCAATACCGTATTTGTTCTTTTAAAAGAAAATAAAGTATAAAATTGTAAGTGTTGGTAAACTGTGTATCGCCTCGACGTTCTTCTAAGCGCAGTCCTGGTAGCATCACAGTTTTCCACCTTCCCGAGTAAGTTGTCATGCCTTACAGTCTTTATCATAACAATAATTTAGGGGCTGTGAAAAGACAATTGAATTTTTTCACTTCATTGATAAAGTCGATTCAATTTAATAGGTATAAAAGTTATTACATTATATATTGAATAATACGCAGCAGTTGCATCATGACAAGAGTTGAATATTGATTACATGCAGTAAAGTGATAGATATAATTGTCGTTCACTGTGTAAAGATAATTTGCTGTTTACAATTAGTAAAGTAATTTAATTGCTTCTAGATAGTGTGGTCTACGAAATCATTTTTCCAAATTTTAATTCTCCACAAGTGATTTTTTATGTTGATTTCGATGAATATTTCTGTTTTATTGTGTTACAAGTACAAGTAAATACAAAAGAAGATAGAAATAGGTAATAGGTACAGAATAAAGGCTGTGTCGAAGTATTAACATAAGGACCGTGTTATACAGCCTGTGGAAAGGGTGTATGACTGTTCGCTGAGCACTTACGAAAAGTAGATCTATTCACAGAACCTTTCGAAGACTAGCACTACTTGCTGTGCGCTTGCGAAAACTACCACCACACTGAGAGAATACTTGGGCATGCGCAGCACAAGTGGTAGGGCAGCCGTTACCTAACACATACTGGAGCAGAAGACGCGTGAGACTAGTGGGGTAGCTGCACTGGACTTGGGCAGCAGCTTCACAAGTCTCGCGGTGCGCACGTTGCGCCAGATGTATGGTGCAACAGCGACACTTATGATTGGGTCATGGGATATTTTTATATTTAAGAAGCATGAGTCCTTGCTCACTGGACTATTTGTCAGTGAGGCTATAGTTTATGAAGCTGCTCCTAATGTTGATCTCAAATTGTATATTACTTTGATTATTTATATTGCAATTATTGCATTAAATAGTTGATATTGTATAAGTAATTTAAGAAAATGAGTAAATAGTTGATAAAGTAATGCAAATATTACCTGAGTATGGTAGTAATTACTAGTTTTCTAGTCTTTTTGATATTTGCTGTACTCAGCATACCACAAAAGACCTTGCATATTAACTCAACAAATACATAAAAAATTTAGAATAAACATCTATGCACCTTACATCATGCTTATTAAATTAAACAAATAAACAAATTGTTTGTAAGTAATTTATTTTGACAAGAATTATGTTACGACTTAAAAAAACATGATATTAATCTATTGTAACAGTAATTAAATTATTATAATATTTTATACATATATTACAAAAAAAAACGTAGTATACATCTACATACATTACGATCATCTTTTGCATAAGTTACCGGTGCTATAAAAGGAATATTTTGAGCACTAATAAATTTTTCTTTTTTTCATTCAAAACTGGTCTCAAAATAGGTATCAAAACTAATCTCATAACTGGTCTTAAAACTAATATCAAAACTGATCTTACATTTCAGTATTTATCGAGTCCCTTTTTTCTGAGAGTCCTGTAAACTATCACTGTGACAAATTCCGGTCTTCGCAGGGAGTGATGACAGTAGCTACAGTTAATGTGGATGTAATATTTTACAGACAAGTTGA